>JAKTTJ010000071.1:0-55784 GCA_030581495.1 Waltiozyma xylosica | reverse complement strand
GATAAGATCAAGGAGCAGATCATCTTGTTTTTGAAATTGAGTTACCATTTCGCTAAGAAGAACAATCATGGTCTAAAGTGAAACAGTATGATTTTGGTATCATCAGAAAGATAAGATCGAGGAGATGATCATGCTGTTTTTGGATTTGTGTAATTATTTCTGGAAGAAGAGCAATCTTTGTTTCAAGGTCGGGCAAAGAGGGCATTTTTCGGCCATTTTTCGGCCATTTTCAGTAAAGAAAAGCGAAAATGTACAAAAAAAGGACAACATCCCTGAACTTTCAAAGAGCATAACTTAAAAACTAAAATTAGTTACACCCCAGGTTTGGGTTTCTCCGAGTTTTTAAGCAAGGCGAGCAGAATGGTACTCTCAACTCGAATTTTTTTTTTCTCGAATTTATTATTAATATATATATAGTACCAATATATAGTACCAATAGGTTTCCTATAGAAATTGCATATAATAAAATTTCATAATTCCAGGAAATTCATTCAATCCAACAATCAGACTTTGAGATGGATGATGTAGATGATCAAGATTGGAGTAGGTTGTTGGTTGTATCTCTTAATTTGTTTTATGAGCAATTGAGGAACAGAAAATTTTGTAGTTGTATCAATTATAACCCCTACCGAAATAAGAATTATTGGGACACCGGACAAAATTGAAACAGATGTTGAAAACCAGTCAAATATTACCATAGTTTATGTTATAATATAATATCTATTGTAATAAGAGAGCATCACATGATTAGGTAAGGTATTACTAATCTATCTTATTCTAGGTTATTCTATGCACAATAGCCTAAACCTATTACACTATTTCACTATTATGTATAAATAGAGCTTGTATCCTGTTCACGATCCAATCTCCTCACTTCTATAGACCTTTTATATAGAAGCACCGACTAATCTTGACATTAAGGTTATCATTATCAACCAATTTAGGGTCTTACCAGACTCCTAACTATTACATCTATGGTAATATTTGACTAATGTATTAAAGTATCTAAACTATATGGGTGGAGAGAGGAGGAGGGAATATTTAAAACTTTTCCTTTAGATTCGCAATGATCAACACATCGCTCATAACATTGCCGGGTTGGGAACACAAAACCAACTGACAGACCTGACCCTGTTTCCTCACATGTATATGAGAGATTGGATCGATGATGTTGCCGGTTCTGTAGGCTTCTGGATATCTGATTGTATAATAACTGGTTGGAATGCCTACCTGGAATGTAGTTATAGAAGTTGACTCTGTTCTCAAATAACACTTGCTTTTTATTAAATACTATTATACATGTGTTTCGTCTGCAGGTTACTCATGGGGGAATTCCTCTATATAAAAGGAATTCCTGAGTAGATAAAACTTTTCACAACACAAAATAAGTCGGCCCCGATCAGTCTTAATCGGGCATGATCGGCCCTAACATAAGTCACGTGTAATACCAGGTTACCCGTGGTCAGGCTGGTTTTACATTTACAATGTAATGTGAGAATATAAGATGGAAGAACTCTTACATAAGCATGTCAAGATTATGAACGATGAGCCATTGAGAACCGAGTGTGGTAATAAAGATATTTCATGTTTTTGAGGTTACATGCATAAGAGAGAGCAATGATTAGTTGAGGGATTATTGGAATATAAAAATGAGACAATAATTCGCTCATTTGATATAGTTAGTTATATGGTTGTTAATAAGTTATCTAATCCACGGAGAAGTAATCTTACAATAAGTTCAAGTAAGTCATATTAACAGGTTCACCTAAGTCGTATATTTACATGTAAATGTAAAGCGTAAATGGTTTAGTGGTAAAATTCAAAGTTGCCATCTTTGAGCCCCCGGTTCGATTCCGGGTTTACGCAATTTTTTTGCTTTTCGAAGGTACTCCCAATGAATTCTTTTGTTCGATCACTTTTAAATATTGGCGAAGGTCTCAGACGAAAACAAGCCCTCTGAAGTTAAGCAAAGTTGGCCGACCTTTCGGTTTTTTCAAAGTCTTTGATCTTGGGTTCCAAGCATTTAGATTGGATGCGCCTCCGGGTTATTTATTCGAATAGTTAGTTAGGCGGAAATGACTTGATGAGTACTTACAGGAAAATCGTAAGATAATGAAATAACCAAATTCAAAGAATGATAATTGGTAAGGATCAACGCATCTATCCTTGAGCCAAGAGTGAAAACTGCCACTTCACGTTGTGCGTGTAATACTGAATAGTATAAGTGGAGAAGGGCAAGTTGTCAAAAGTAACTTAGCGTCTATTAATATATACGTATCGAAAGTGTGAACGTAGGGAAACGGTCAATATTTACTGTAATGACCGAATTAATTCAACCCAGCATTAATTCAACCTTTCCTTCATATTTGATATCAAAGGCATCATTGTACATCAACACAGTGTAGTCCAAACCTCGTAGTTCTAGAGGAATCTGCAGATCACAATCAACAACACCCTTGGACTTTTCCATTCTTGGAGCGGCTCTTTTGATGAGGAGCAATTCCTGTTCATTGGAGTCAATGAGCATCACGAACCATGATTCCTTTTGAGTCTTTGGGAAGTTTGGTAGGAGCATCTTGAAATCGTTGTTAACTGGGGTATTGGTGTGTTGAAGTTTAACATGAAGCTTCTCTGGTGAGGTTTGGGAGATTGTGAATCTACCAACTGGGAGTTTGGAACAATGGTAGTGAAAGTCTTTCTTGTACTCTTCTGAAATCTTTAATCTCTGAGACAATCTTTCCAGTTCACGTGAATTCATTGAACCGATGTCAACTAACTTTGTGATCTTCTTACCTTCTAATATATCCTTCTGTTCTTGTAACAATGGCTCGATTAAGCCTTCAACTGTACCATTTAAATCTTCCTTACTCAAACGACGTAGATCGACACCGGGTATAGCAGTGATTGGATCATCATCAAACCAATAGCCTTGTTTGACACATTGCATCAATTTCATGAACATCAAAACGGTGTTCAAGTAACCCAATTCAGAAGCAACATCGATATAGGATTGTAAGATACGTAAAGCTTGGTCCAAAAGGGAAACAGTATCTTGAGCGTAATCTGCAATTGGTAAGTCAGTTCTGCTGAAAAAAGCTTGCAACAATAAATAAGTCTTGATGTGAGGATCCCAGATTGGAAGATCTGATAAATCTTCAGCTGGATAGCGTAATTGTTGGGACATTTCGGCATTCATCAATTCCTCACCGTGGCGGGTTGGCAATTCATTGTATTCAGTGGCTTCGGATAACCATCTTAAACATTCTCTGAATGTAGCTTTATTGGTGATTTGACCGACAAGGTTTCTCATGGTCTTATGGGATAGATAGTAGTAAGAGGAAATGATCAAATAAGGAGTTGGAGTTAAAACTTTTTCACTAGCAATAACACAACTGGAATCTTGTAAGTTCTCAATAGTGGTATCAATTAACTGAGACAAATGAGCACCTACGCCAGCTGGAGATGTATCTTCGATGTCGTAGTAGGTTGGGTTGTTATAGGCTCTTCTGAAAAGGAAAGTCCATCTCAAGAAATCCATAGCTTCTTGTCTAGTCTTGATTGTACCAGCAGCAATTTCGGCGCCGATATGGTCATCAAGAACTTTGTGCAATGAGGATTCAACAGGGAAACCAACATTGAGGAAATGTTTATAAAACATCTTCTTCGATTCCTTAGTGTAAACAAACGCAGTACCACTCGTATCATAAGCTGGACGACCCGCACGACCCATCATTTGCAAAATATCAGTCAAATCCATGTCTCTGTAACCTTCAATCTTGGCATCGAAGAACTGCGTACCTTTGATAATAACCAAATGGGCAGGCAAATTAACACCCCAAGCTAAAGTAGAAGTAGCAACTAAAATTTGAATCTTGTTGTTTTGGAACAATTTATGACTGATCTTACGATCCGAATCAACTAAACCAGCATGATGTAAACCAATACCGAACTGTAAGGACAATCTTAAGGTCTCATCTTTGACATTAACAAGGATATCTTCCAACTCCTCTTCATTCATCTTCAGGAATCTTCTTGGGTTATCTTCCATACCACATAGGTGAATCAAGTCCAAAGCGGTCAAACGTGTTTGACGACGAGATGCAACAAAGATCAAGACTGGTTTTTCTGGGGAATGTGCCTTGATAGCCATAAAGGCAGGCTTATTCATCGTCTTCATCAAAGGACAGAAGGCCAGATTATCTTGGAACCCATCAATGTACATTTGTAATGGAACAGGACGGACAGATTGTGGGAAATTGAATAAACCATCTTTAACACCTAACCAACCCGCCATATCAAACGCATTTGAAACAGCAGTGGACATACCCAAAAGACGAATAGGTTTCTTGGTCTGAGATTCAATGTATCTCATACGAGAAACAATCATTTCCAAGATAGGGCCACGATCACTAGCCAAAAGATGAATTTCATCCATAATAACCAAGGAAACTTTTTGAACAAACTTACGAGTTTGCCAATTACGGGAAATACCATCAAACTTTTCAGGAGTCGTAATGATAATACTGGCCCCCCTAACTTCATTCGCAGCTGGAATGCTATCACCAGTCAACTCGACAACCTTATGACCTGTGATTCTAGTCAATCTTTCTCTCCAATCATCCACTCTTTCTCTGACCAACGCTTTCATTGGAGCAATGTAGACAATTTTAGAATCCGGGAATTGGTTGAACGCATGCCATATGGCCAACTCAGCAACAACCGTCTTACCAGAACCAGTTGGGGAACCAACGAAGACACTATCATTGGTATTGTAAAGAGTATGGAAGGTCATCGTTTGCATGGCGTTAAAATACTTAAACTTTCCAGAGTACACACTTTCCACAGTTGGATCATGTAATGCTGTGATTGGAAGCGGGTTTAGTCTTAACAGCTTGGTCTTTAAAGTTTCATTGTGCGGTCTGATTAAATGTTGGAATGAAATGCTATGAGTAGACTCAGAACCAATCCAAGAATCGGAAAGCACTCTAACAACAATTTGTGGAGGTAATGGGTCAGCCAATGGAATCATAAAGTCCATTTCATGTGGACTCTTGAGCTGCTTTTTATTTAATATAAATTTTTCGAAATGCAAGATCTCAGACTTATCAGATTCTTCAACAAAAACCCAGAAGAATTGGGCTTTACCATGATATTTTTCGTCCCAATAAAAATCCGGTTCCAAAGTCAAATGAACTCTCATGACGTTAGTGGTGATTGGGAAAATTTCAGCATCGATCAGAATAGTAGGGAACTTACCAATTAACTTATAAAGAACAGACCCCATTCTGTTATTGTGGACCAAATCACCCAGTTCACCAGCTTCTAACTGACGCAAATAATCCATAGATGGGTTCTTAGCTTCGACATTTCTGATGATTTGGGCAGGTAATTCAAATTGTTTGATTGGATGTTCAAAAGCCCATAATCTCTTTTCGATCGATTTGCAAATGGAAAGCATAACTTTGGAAAACAACCCCCATCTTCTGTTGATACCAACTAGGAACAAGGCACGACATATTCTAATGGAGTTTTGAGCAACGTAGTTGGCATCCGAATATAAAGCAGAGTCGTTAATAGTGGCTTTGGAGATGAAGGCTTGCAATAAAATGTTGGTTTTACCGTGCGCCGAATCCAGATTCGCACCGATTTGACAAGTAGCATTGTTTTCGAGTAACTTCTTCAATTCAACAGATTCTTCTTCTCTGAACTTGATACTGTCGAATTCAGTGCTCATAGATATAATAGATAAAATATCAGCCTCTGTAGCAAGTGGCGAGCAGATCTGGTTGAAGATCTCAACAGAATCGTTCAATAGATAGAAATCCGAAGCAACACGTCCTAAATCCTTTGGGATGAAATTCATTGAGCGTTCATCAAAAATTATCATCTGCAAAGAGTGTAATCTCCTAGCAGCTTCGACGATCATTCGTGTTCTTCTTTCATAAAGTTGCGGATCTTCTTGAATTTCTTTCCATTCGACAGCATAGGCAAATGGGTTCTGTCTCATACGAACAAACATATAAGTATAACCTAACCACTTAACCGCTTCATCAACGTTAGTAACAGTACCCAAAGAAATTTCGGCGTTTAAATTATCAACTAACTTTGGAGCCATTTTGGATTCGATAGGATGTTGAGATGTCAGCAATCTTACATATTCATCCAATCTATCACTTGTTGTACAAAGGTAACCAGTACCGTATTTCTCAAACTGAGGTCTACCAGCTCTACCAAAAATTTGAATGACATCAGAGATACCTAAATCTGTGAAGCCACCCTTCTTGGAATCATAAACCTGTGTACCTTTGATAATAACAACAGCAGCAGGTAGGTTAACACCCCAAGCCAAAGTAGCAGTACAACATAACACTTTGATGGCACCAGCGGCAAACATTTTCTCAGTCAGGTTACGATCTGCACGCAACATACCAGCGTGATGGACACCAAACCCATTTTGGAACAGTTCGTTGATATCACTGTTATGGCCTTTTCCCATCTCACGCTTAAATCTTTCGTATTCTGGAGAGCCAGTGCAATCAAAGATACCTTGTTCATGATGAGAGCGAGCCATTTCAGTATAAGTCCTGGCAGTCTTTACTGTGTCCTTTCTCGAATTAACGAAAACCATAACTTGTGCACCATTGTTTAATTCTTCAATCAATTTTTCGTATGACACAGAGTCGATATTTTCCCTAGCTTGTTTCGACCCTGATTTCCCCTTAACCCCAATCAATTGTTGTCTCAATGGAATAGGCCTGAAAGATTGGTCGAAGAAAAACATCCCAATTTGTCTATTAACACCAAGGAAATCAGCAACATCAATGAAATTTGGCAAAGTGGCAGAAAGACCAACAACTCTGATCATCGATTGGGAAGATTCGACTTGTCTCAAAGTTCTAGCGACCAAGGTTTCAATGACAGAACCACGATCTTCATGTAGCAGATGAACTTCATCAATAATTAGCAATTGGACTTTAGAAACCAATTCGTTATCACCATTACCCTTTCTAGTGACAACATCCCACTTTTCAGGAGTAGTAACAATGATCTGTGTAGTCATGATCTCGGATCTGGTCAATTGCATATCACCAGTCAATTCTCTCACTTCAATACCGATCCATTTTAGTTTCTTACTGAACTTTTCCACAATTTCAGCAGCTAAAGCTTTCAATGGAGCAACATAGACAATCTTGAATTCATTGTAGTCTATATCAATTGACTCAGCAGTTTCTTGAGTGAATTGTTGGATCGTGTGAAGAATCGTCAGTAGGGCAACATCAGTTTTACCTGCACCAGTAGGGGCACAGACTAACATATTCTCATTAGTGTTATATGCAACTGGGTAAACCAAAGATTGCATTCTATTTAAAGATGAATAACCCTTGAATGTCCCTTGACACAAGAAGTCTAGATCTTTAATAAAAACAGGTCGTTCATTTGGGAGTTTTATTGGTGGCTTTTCAGAGATTGGAATGATAATTTCTTCGAAATTAGAGTGGATTTCACGTGTTGAGCCCACCGGAAGAGCAAACTTTTGACCATTAAATGCAATCGTGTTACCACCCTCAAAGGACTTAAACACATGTGGGTATTTTCTCACACGTGTAGCGGGTGACAATTCCTCGTTCTGGGCTGCTAGTTGGTTTTTTCTAACTTGTTCTTTGATATCACTTTTAGAGAGAAATTCTTTAGCTGCAAAATCGTTAGAGCTCTGTTTCTGTTTACTCATCTCTATCAAGATCTGCTCCTTCTCGTTGATTATCTGAGAAATAAAATCAAACTCCTCAAAACCAAGAATATCGAACAACAGTGATTGTAAGCTGTCATCATCAGTACCATTCGATGATAGCATACTTATTATAGAATCAATTAAATCTTTTCCACTCATACCATCGTCTCTTTTAGAACAAATCAATTCACAACGGGCTTTGAAGTTCTTGTAATGCTCAGCACCAGACTGCTCGTCATTATCTTCTTCCTCGACTAAACTATCATTTTGATCTGCTTTGATATTTCTTTTGAACTCTATTTGAAACTGATCCAAGATTGACAAATAACCAGAATCGATTTCCAAATCTTCCTGATCTATCTTGGGCGTAACTGTAGTGTAATCCAAGATTTCTAGGGTTTCCAATGCATCACTGACGGTCTGCATTGCCCTCATATAGGACCCTGTAGAGCTCGCACTGTACTGAATTGACATGGCTGAGCTAGAATGATATGGTAAACAAGTGAATTATTAATTTGTGAAGACCAAAGCTAATGTTAGACGACATTCTTGTGTTCGCCATCAGATTGGCCGTTGATTTTCATGATAATATTTCCCTAGATGTCCGGATGTTGAGGAGTTGGCCCAATACAGAACTTTACAGATTGACAAGGCCTAATATAAGCGTAGCAGCATTAGAGAAAGAGAGATTCTAGGCATCATGTAAAAATAAATATTAAATGACTATACTTGTTCGATAACTATAACTGATTTACAAGAGTAAAAAGAGGAGTAGGACCCACCTCGCTAAAGATCCTTTTGGTTTCTCAATAATAATCTACCAGAAAGAACATCACCAATAGCGGTTAAAGATTCCCAATGAATATTAGTACCCTTTCTTAAAGCGACATCAGTTTCATTATCCCATAATTCGTTGACTGGAGTGAATTTCAATTCAGAACCCTTAATACCGATAACAGCAGCAGAATTGTCATTTTTTGGCACAGTACTGACTTTCTTACCATGTTTGTACTTGAATCTTAATTCTCTGGCAGCTCCTTCTAAATGGTTATCGTTGATCTTGAAGTTGAAGTCTTCAATGAACTTCGTACACTTTATAGCGAATCTGGAAGCATTGACTCTATCGACAGCAGTTGGTTGGCCACCTTGTTGGACATGACCTGGAATGGCTGTTCTGGTTTCGAATCTTTGGTTGGAGGATTCTTGAATGATATCTGCAATCAACTGAGTGGAGAAAATGGAAGATGCTTGTTCATTACGAATCAACATCTTACCGGAACGGTTTTCACCTTGGTCTTGCTTGTAGTTTTCCTTCAACAAGTCGATATCTTCTTGAATGGTCTTTAAAGAAATCTTATCTTCTGGAGTGTAAACAGCGACAGCACCTGTAACCAAACCGATCAGCGAGGCGACATAACCGGAGTGACCACCTTGGACTTCAACAACGAAAACTCTTCTTCTGGTAGCAGAGGCCGATTGCTTGACAGCATCACAGTAATCAACAAGAGAATTCAAACAAGTATCAGAACCAAGAGAGTACTCAGTACCTGGAACATTGTTAGAAACAGTTGCAGGAATCAAAGTCAATGGGATGTTGAAAGCCGGGAATTGATCACGGGCATTTGTCAATTCGTGTAAAGCGGTGAAACCTTCGAAACCACCAGCAATGATCAAACCGTCAAATTTGTACTTTTGGAAGTAGAAGGCAACAGTACCTAAATCTAAGGATGGTAAAGAACGGTTGGTACCAATTTCAGAACCACCAAGACCGTGCCATGTTTCAACATCTTCCCATTTCAATTCCCTAACAGAACCATGACGGATCAAACCAGAGAAACCATTTTCAATTGCAAATGGCTTATGACCTCTGGAAAGAGCATATAAGACAAAAGCTCTAGTTGCAGGATTCAACGCAGCAGAAGAAGCACCGACATGGACAATGGCAATGTTTAATTGTTTATCTCCTGGTAAGACGTTGGAGCCATCGTCGTGTTGGGAGATGGAAATGTAGTTTTCGAACGATTCAATGAAATCAGTGTTTCTTAAAGAAATAGCCTTGTCAAAGTCTTTAGCGGCAATCGCAGTGGCAACTTGTTTAGTATTCTTGACAGCTTCCACCAGTGGAGTTCTGATAATCTTGTTCTCTAAAATACCAATCAATGGAGAAGGATCGGATGGAGTCAAATCCAAGACGGCCTTAACAGCCTCAACACCCTGTAAAGTGGCCAACAATCTATCTGTAGCAACAGCAACACCGCCTCTCTGGACATGACCTAGGGTTGTAATTCTAGTGTCCAAACCTAACTCAACAAGGACATTCTTAACATCTTCAGAAGTGATTGGTGTCAATTCAGAATCTAAAGCACCTTCGGCGACGATAACAGTGGTATTTCTCTTACCCTTAGCACGATGTCTGGCACAGACTTCCTTCAATTCCTCCTTCCAGGTCAATGGATTAGCAGCACGTTCTGGAATGAAAATATAATCCGCACCAGTGGCAATACCAGCGTTCAAAGCTAACCAACCACAGTGTCTACCCATGACTTCAACAACGAACGCTCTAGAATGAGAGGTAGCAGTGGCATCAATGTAATCAACCATTTCTCTGATTCTTTCCAATGAGGAGTTAGCACCAATAGTGGAGTCTGTACCAGCCATGTCATTATCAATGGAACCGACTAAACCAACAATAGTTAAAGTTTGATAAGGAGCAACTTCTTCCTTTGTCAATTCACCCTTAGAAACCAATTCTTCTAGTAAGGAAGGCCATTCGGCTCTAAATAAATCAGCACCGGTTAAAGAACCGTCACCACCACAAACAACCAAGGCATCGATACCGGTGACAACCATATTCTTAGCAGCTTGTAATCTACCCCATCTTTCCCTGAATTCCATGCAACGTGCAGTACCAATTAAAGTACCGCCTAAGGCCAACCAACCTCTGACATCTTGCCATTGCATTTGCTTGATCAGGTCACCTCCTTGGACTAAACCAGAGTAACCTTCATAAATAGCAAAGACATCACAGCCATGGAAGATACCAGCACGAACAACAGCACGAACGGCTGCATTCATACCTTGTGAATCACCACCGGAGGTCATAACGGCGATCTTCTTCTTCTTTTCAGCGGATGTAGCTTGAGATGGGGCTGGCAACAAAGGGACTTGTGAATCATTGGAATGTTTCTGGAAGAATTCTTCAGTGATTGGTTCATTGAATGGGGTTGGGATGTCAACGAATTGTAATTTGACACCTAATGGATCAACAGTGGCGATTTGGTTATTTTTGATTGGTAATTGAAGGATCTCAGAGACTTGGGCAAGATCCAGACAGAAGAATTTGATTTCTTGTTGGGCATCAGAGGATGGGTTAATGGTGGTCAATCTAAGTTTGACAAAGGCACCTTGGGTTTGAAAACTGTTGGATTCTTGCAAAGGAACTCTTTGACCGTTTTTGAAAAGAGACAATTTGAAAGATTCCAACCAAGCTTCCTTTAAAGAGTCACTGGAGACACCTTTAAGCGATGTAGTGGCGTAGATATCATGACTGTAGCTTCTTACAACCTTGAAACCTAGCGACTTGTAAAATTTGAGGGCTGATTGGAAAGCTTCGTCAGATGATGTTGTTAAGGAAGTGAAGGCAACCCTGTTTAACGACATTATGTGTGTATGTTATGTGTGTAATTGAATGAAAGATTAATAATTATTATAGAAAGAGCTTAAAAATAACAGCGTTAGCTATTTAGCGCAAATTGGTTGGATGGCTGATGAATTGTTTTTATAGCGAGAGAGGTTAGTTTGGAACTTGGGTGGTGCTAGTCACCAGGTGCTGTTGAGCCGCTTGTTAAGTCAACTGCAGAACAATCAGCAAATTGAAAGGTGAAGGTGGCATGGGCCGAGCGAGGCTGCATGTGATGAACCAACTGATGTGCAACCGCTGGCAACCTAACCGGCGAGCTTTAAGAACATACGGACATCTGAACGTGTGAAAATGACAGATAGTCACGCCCTCGGAAAAGGACATTTGAACTCCCGGAATTGTAGGTCGCGACTTTTCCAAAATGTAAACAAACAAAGGACGGGAGTAGCTCGAAGATCTTCGTGATTTCGGGGGGGGGGGGGGGTTGAATGCTGAGGAGTTTAGAGTTTACAATTTGTCACTTTTCAAAAGTAAACACTATATTTCATTCAAATTGAAAGACACCAATCACGTATCAAGTGCAAGTAAGTAATGTGGTCGCACAATTTCATCTAGGAATGAGTTGATCACTAACCTAGATCAGACAGATATTAGGAAAAGACCGTGGCTGACTTCGAATCGATACAAATATGTCTATTAACGAGCAAGATGAATCACTTAGAGGGATGTCTTTAAGCGTAATATCTACACACTTGTTTGACCTTTCCAAAATTCTTCAAGGTGCGCTTAGTGAGGATATCGTCCATTTCAATACAGATGAGGTCCGACTTACACTTTTAGAATTTGCGGGCAATCCATTGGCTTCATCTTTGTTCATTTTTAAGTTCAATAGACCAGAGACTGACGAAGAACAAGAAAAATTAGAAGAAGAAGAGGAGGAGGAAGAAGAGTTCCACCCTTGGAAAATTACCTTAACGATCACGGATGGACAAACAACAACTCCGCAGTCTACCATTGTTATCATCAAGGATAAAGGACCTTTATCAAACGTTATACCATTAGAGAATCAACTGCAAGTGATTAATTTACCAACGATAGGCTCATCGTTCGAAGTATTGAAATCTCTTGTCAGTCATGGTGTTGGCGCTTACTTCGACTCAATTACATCAGACAACGACACCGAATTTGTAAATAGCACGAAGAAGAAAATCACTGAATTAGCATTGTCCTTGGAGCATTTACAACAAACAATTCAAGTACCAGATCTTTCTACTACAGTTCATCCATATTTGAAAGAAGCCATCTCCAAAGGCGCCAACGTCTCTAACTTTAATGAGTTCATTCCAGATTCAACCCTGATGGATCCAGTTTTTCTTAACAACATTCAGAATATCGTCAATGAATGGTTTAAGTCCATCCAGTCAATCACCAAGACCCAAAGACATGTTTCTGATGACTCTGCACTAGATGAAGTGAACTTCTGGATATCAATGGAGTCAGCATTGAATTCTCTCCAAGCACAATTGAACGGGACTGAAGTGCAGCTGACCTTGGAGATTTTGAGGTATGGGAAAAGATTTCATGCCACCACAGGGTTTCTTTCAGACATTGGAATTTCACAAGCCTTAGAACTCACAAATGATTACAATAAACTAATGAAGGATCTTCCTCTTAATGAATTAGTTTCTTCACATTCGATCAAGAAAGTTGAAGAAGCCATAGTATTGCTTGTGAACCATTTGAAGAAGCTAAGACTTACAAATTATCCTATTTCCAGAGCAGTCCCATTTATCGAAGCCATTTCTTCAGACGTTGTAACAGTGTTGAAACCAATGCTTGGGGATTTGATGGATTTAGAATACCAACAATTTCAAGACAAAGTGTTATCATTAGAGAATTGTTTTGAAACTTGGGATAGACAATTGAAAGAGTTTACAAATTTGATCAGAGAACTTGTGAGAAAAAGGGGCGACAAATATATGATTATTAAAATTAATTCCAAAACTGAACCAATCAGGTCTAAGATCAAAGAAATGATAGACTTCAGATCTTCCCACCAGAATTTCGTCGAGGCTATCGGAAAAAATGATGTTTACCTGGAACAGCTCGATCACGCTTATTATTCTGTTCGTGAGATCAATGTCATTGAAGAAGAAAAGGTCTGGAAGCAATTGAAGAGATTATATGAAAAGAGATTAGAGTCTGTCGAATATGGTATCATTCAAGATTTGAAGAGTTCCTTGGAAGAAGCCCTCAATTCCAATGAGATGTTTCAAATTTTCGAACGTTTCCAACCCCTTTTAGAACGACCAAGAATCAGAGGCGCGGTTCATGATTATCAATCACGACTATTATCCATTGTCAAAGCAGAAATCGAAGAGCTTCAAAAGGCGTTCAACCATAAACAAATTGATTTCAAACAACTATCTATCGTTCGCGATTATCCTGAAATTGCATGTACTATTGTCTGGGGGAAACAGATGGATATCAAATTAACTTTTCTTCTTAAGCGTCTTGAATTGGTTCTTGGTTCTGAGTGGACATCATATGCAGAAGGGGCCAAGATCCACAATGAGGCTATGATTTTCAAGAAACAGATCGACGTGACTCCGCATTTTGAAAAATGGCTCAATAATGCTTCAAGTGTGAAGATATCAGGTTATTTATTGAAGATCGTGAAAGATGATAACGTTGTCGATTTAGTTTTAAACTTTTCTGATGATTTAGAGAGATTCTACAAAGAAGTGAGAGCTATGTCTTTACAAGGTTTCAAATTACCTACACAATTGGTACTCAATTCCAGACAAATCAGAAAGATTTATCCACATGGTGTGATCTTGAAAGAATCTTTCTCCAACTTGGCGTCTACATTGACCCAATTGGAAGCCTTAGGCGAGTTCAATGTTTTGTTATTACAATCCAAGAAGAAGCTTTACAGTCTAATCATCCAAGCTAGCGGTACTTCTTGGGAAGATATTCTTCGCTCTCAAGACTTTGTCAGTTCCGGTTACGAATCCTCTGTGTCAAATCATTTGGAAGTTGTCGAGAACTTGCAGAGTTCTATAACAAAGATTACTGTTAATGCTGATACAATTATGAAGATCCATGAAGAAGTGATTCAGATCCTTGAACAATTTCAAACTTGTGAATACAGTCTCAGTGGATTTGGTAAGAATATCGAGAAGCTACAATCTTTGGTCTCTCAAGTGATGTCTTTATTGAACGGTGAAGTGGATGATGAGAGCGTCACTTACTTTGTGGACAAGATCAACGAACATCTGAAAAGATCACTTCTCGATAGATTTTCTAAGCAAGATTTACAATGGGATTTAATCAATCATGAAATTGTTGTTTCATCTTCCACTATTTTCCTTAATCCTTCACTTGAAAGGTCCAAACTGGCTAGTATTCAAAAACTACAGGATATGACACAAGTTATCTTTGCCCAAACAATGATAGTTGTGAAATCTATTGAAACTTCTTCTCCCAAATTATTAGACTTTGCCGACGTTTTACATACAATCCATCAAAGATACTCAGACTGCTTACTTTCAATCGAACAAGATTTTCAAACTTCTTCGACATTTGCTCGTAACTGGAATCGATTTCAGGTTCTCTGGGATTTACAATCCGATGAAATTTACAAGGAGTTATCCATTGGTGATTGGCTAGGATTACTCAACAAAATCAAATCTCTGAGGTCCAATTTCGATTCACCTTTATCTTCCAAGGAATTCAAATTCACCAAAATCGATTTCACCAAGGCCAGGGATCAAGTCGGTACCAAATTCAATCAGTGGTCCAAGGATCTATTGGCTTACTTTGCCGAATTTCTAGGAGAGGAAATTAGAAACTCCCTGCGTACCGTAACTAAGGGTAGAAAGAAGCTCGAATCCCTTGTCTATACTTTTGGTACAGTCAATGATATAATATCTGTTATCAACAATGTTACCGAATATTCCATCTTACTTCCGGAATTGGACAATAAGATTACTGAATTGAGATCATGTGAAGTTTACTTATTGAAGCAAAGATACAGATTCCCAGAAAATTACATTCATATTGATCAATTAGGGTCCGAATACGAAAGTTTATCACAGATGGTAAACAGAAGAAGAATCGCGATTGATGAAAACATTGAGGTAATTTCCAAATCTTTAGAAAATGAATGTCGAAATGTTGAGAAGTCTATCAAAGACATGTTGGAAAGCTGGCTCAATGGTAAGCCGGCTCCAGATTCCAAAGATCCTAAAGTGGCCTTGTCAATTCTTAACGAATTTGAAACCAGATGTTTGTCCATTGAAACACACAAATCGATTGTTTTATCAGCTCTTAGATCACAGTTTTTGCCTTTTAGCATCACGGACTCGTTACTTATCGTTCTTGATGAGATCAAAGACTTGAAATCTGTTTGGTTGTCTATCCAATCTCTCTGGACAACTTTACAGGAATTGAGATCGACCTTATGGGATGCCTTGAAGTCACGTTCTCTGAGAAAACAACTGGATGACTTGCTTACTTCTACAAGAGCTATGCCAAGTCTTGTTAAACAGCACCGTCCTTATCAAGAGTTCTTGAGTACGATTCTAGGCCTTGTTAATTCCCAGAAGATCATTCTTTCTTTGCGTGAAGACTACATCAAAGAGAGACATATCAAATCATTATTCGAATCCATAGGGGCTCCGTTACCTGCTTCAGCATCCATTACGATCGGTGATATTTGGGATTTGAATTTGCATTTGTATCAACATTTTGTCGATGAGGTTATCCAAAGAGCTATATCTGAAAGATCGATTGAAGAATCATTGGATCAAATTCAACAAACTTGGTCATCTTTGAATTTTGAGACTTTCGTTTTCAACAAGGTTTCCCTCGTAAGGAACTTCCCACAATTACTTGACTTGAGCCACCAACATGTTGAAAGTTTGACCGCCATGAGAAACTCTCCAGTTTACAAGGTTTTTGAAAGAGATATTATGAGTTGGGAAGAGAGACTCACGAAATTGCACCAAATTTTGGACTCTTGGGTCGAAGTTCAAAGACAATGGATGGACCTTTTTGGTGTGTTTGACTCGAAATCTGGTATGAATAGATTATTAGCGACTGAATCGTCAAGATTCAACAGCATTTCCATGGAATTCACGAATGTTTTGAAAAAGATTTCCAAATCATCTAATTTGGTAATTGATATTCAATCTATCCCTGATCTATTCCTTGTCATGGAAAGGATTTCAGAATCTTTAGTCAAGATCTCAAAGGCTTTGAATGACTTCTTAGAAAAGCAAAGAGAACTTTTCCCGAGATTTTATTTCATCGGTAATGACGATTTGTTAGAAATTCTCGGTAATATGGGTGATATTGAGAGAATTAGCAGACATTTCAAGAAGATGTTTCCAGGTGTTTCCAATGTTAAGTTCAACAAAAGTTCCTGTTCCATTGAAAGTGTGATATCACAAGATGGCGATAATATGGAATTGCAGAAACCGGTTTCATTGTTAGAATATTCGAGATTGGATGAATGGATGACCCAATTGGAGTATCAACTCAAAGTGTCACTGGCTAACCTATTGGTGAAGTCATTGGATAAATTCGCCAATTTGGACTTTATCGATTGGATTAAATTGTTCCCTGTTCAGATCAGTATTTTGACTCTGCAAATCACATGGACTTTTAGCACTGAGAGATCTATAATTGACAAACAGTATGATCCTCAAATGGATGAAATCCAAAAGAGCTTGGATCAACTTGTTCAAACAGAAATGGTCAATTCCAAAAAGAAAGAAGCACTAATCATCGAAATGATCCATCATTTGGAAGTTGTTTCAGGTTTGAAATCAGCCAATGTCTCCAAGCTTTCCAATCTGCTTTGGACCTCACAACAGAGATTTTATCATGAAAACAACTCTGTCGATATTTTAAAATCAGTATCTGTTACTCAATCCTGTAAGACCTTTATCTATGGGTTTGAATATCTAGGATCTATGGATAGATTGGTCTACACTCCATTGTTGAACAGTTGTTTCATCTCTATGTCCACTGCTTTGGATCAAGGTTTTGGCAGCTCTCCATTTGGTCCTGCTGGCACAGGTAAAACTGAAACAGTCAAGGCATTGGCTCAAAACCTCGGTAAGATGTCTCTGGTTTTCAACTGTGATGAATCGTTTGATTTCCAAGCCATTGGTAGATTGTTATTCGGTATTTGTTCCATTGGCGGGTGGGGTTGCTTTGATGAGTTTAACAGATTGAATTCTAATATTCTTAGTGCTGTCTCTTCTCAGATCGAAACCATTGAATTCGGTATCCGTGCCGGTTCCAGATCAGTTGAGTTACTGGATAAGAAGTCGAAACTCGTCAATGATACTGGTATCTTCATTACTCTCAATCCAGATTACACAGGTAGAGCTGCCTTACCCGACAACTTGAAGAAGTTATTCAGAAGCTTCTCCATGCAGAGACCAGATGCTGAGGTGATCACAGAAGTATTATTACGTGCCAGAGGAATTACAAACGCGAAAGAATTATCCATCAAAGTTGTCCAGTTTTTTCAACAACTTAAATCTAGAGTTTCACCTCAACAGCATTATGATTTTGGTCTAAGATCTTTGAAGAACACTTTAGAACATGCAGGTAATGTTAGAAAGAAAACACCAAGTGGTATAAATGACATTTCAGTGATTCTCAAAAGTTCCAATGAAATTCTGTTACCAAGACTTGTCTTAGAAGATATCGAAATTTTCAATCAGATCCAATTAGAAGTTTTCGGACAAGTTTCCACCATCGAAGATGAATTGGAATTACAAAACGCACTTAAATCTATCTGTGAAATCCAAGGTTGTTCTTCATCTGATCGTTGGATCTCAAAAGCAATCCAATTACACAAGGTCCAACTGTCTCAACAAGGTGTCATCTTAGTTGGTTCATCCGGCACAGGAAAATCTTATTTATGGAAATCTCTTGTCAAGGCCTTGTCATCAATGGCAGAAGAAGGCACAGAATACGTCCAACATGTGATTGATCCTAAGGTCATATCCAAATCCGACTTATTTGGTTATTTGGATCCAATTACAAGAGAGTGGAACGATGGTTTATTCACGTCTATCATCAGAAAACTTAACGAAGATATCCATGGTGAAAAGAACAGGAAGACATGGATTGTCTTTGACGGTGATATTGATCCACTCTGGGTGGAATCGTTGAACAGTGTTTTGGACGACAACAAATCTTTGACATTGCCTAATGGGGAACGGTTGAAGATTCCAGAGAATGTTAGGTTTATCTTTGAAGTTGATTGTTTGACTTATGCTACACCTGCTACGATTAGTAGATGTGGAATGGTTTGGATTGAGAGCGATCTTGTGTCCTCTGTTGAAGTGTTTTCCCATGAACTCAATAAACTAAAGGTGAACAACACAGCTGTTGAAGATCAAGATGAATTGAAGATCCAAGCAAAAGCAAAATTCGCCCATATCATTGGTGATACTATCATGCCAAATGTTCTATCATCCTTGATCCAATTTTCGATGGAAAAGTTGTCTCATGTGTTGGAACTTTCCTCATTATCATTGATTAGAAGCTTTTTCTCTCATATTCAAGCCATCATTCATAGAAAGTTCACTAACGATCCAGCCATATACAGAGTTACTGATGTTTCTGAGGATTTCTTTATCAAGTGTATCCTTATTTCGATCACTTGGGCATTTGCTGGAAGTACCAGAACCGACGATCGTTTGAAGTTTTTCAAATATTTAAGCTCTTTTGAATGTTTCGCCTTCTCAATGCCTTATTCTAATGATGTTCAACAGCAGCATATGAATTTGTTGGAATTGGATGTTGATACCAAAGGCGACTGGATAGAATGGAGAAATTTCGTTGAAGAGAAAACATTGGAATCTCATGCAGTCTCTGATCCAAACACGGTTATTGAAACAGTTGACACCTTGATTCATGAAAATCTAATCTTCTCCATGCTACAACAGAGAAAATCAATAGTTTTGTGTGGTCCTCCAGGTGCAGGTAAGACCATGACTTTATACGCTGCTTTGAACCGTGCACCAGATATTTGCCTTGCCAACATGAATTTTTCGAAAGACACCGAAATACATGCTGTTTTGAGAGCGTTGGAACAATTTTGTGAATACAAAAGAGACACAGAAGGTTATGTTTTGAAACCAAAGTTGAGTGGTAAACGCGTTGTTTTATTTGCTGATGAGTTGAATCTTCCTAAGACAGATGATTACGGTACTCAGCCTGTAATTTTCCTCTTACGTCAAATGATCGAACATGGTGGGATCTGGAGACCTGGTGCCACAACTACGACCGGTGAGAAACAATGGGTAAAGATTCAAGACATTCAGTTTGTTGGTGCCTGTAACCCAGCTGCTGATGCTGGTCGTTCAATTCTTTCGCAAAGATTCTTGA
Source organism: Waltiozyma xylosica (assembly GCA_030581495.1). Taxonomy (NCBI): domain Eukaryota; kingdom Fungi; phylum Ascomycota; class Saccharomycetes; order Phaffomycetales; family Wickerhamomycetaceae; genus Waltiozyma; species Waltiozyma xylosica. Next base: position 35,997 of record JAKTTJ010000071.1, on the reverse strand, counting down.
ATCATGTCACTGTTGTGATGATTGATTTCCCTGGTAAAACCTCCTTATTACAGATATACAAGACTTTCAACAAATCTGTGTTGATGAACATTCCTCAATTAGTGGGGTTCTCGTCAGATTTAACAGAAGCCATGTTGGAGGTCTATTTCAGTTCCTCTGAAAAGTTCTCCACTGAAGAACATGCTCACTATGTTTACAGTCCTCGTGAGCTTACTCGTTGGGTTAGAGGTTTGTATTCTGCAATTAAAGTCGGAAAGTTCAGCTCACTAGGTGATCTTTTAAGAATATGGGCACATGAAGCTCTTAGATTATTCAGTGACAGACTTGTTAGTCAAGAAGCTAAACAGTGGACATGGGACTTGGTTATGGTTGTTATCCAAAAGAATTTCCCAAATATCGCAGAATCATCTTCTTCTTTGAAGTTGCCTATCTTGTACAGTGATTGGTTATCATTATCGTACGAATCTGTGGACCAGAACATCATGTCCTCTTTTATCAGAGAACGTTTCAATATTTTCTCAGATGAAGTTATTGACATTGATTTCATTCTCCATGAAGAAGCTATTGATCACATTTTGAGAATTGACCGTGTATTGAAGCAACATCAAGGTCACTTGATTCTAGTTGGACCAAGCTCAAGTGGTAAGACTACTCTCACTAAGTTTGTTGCATGGATCAGCGGGCTGAAGATTTATCAATTGAGTGTTAACAGGAAATACACTCTACACGATTTCGATTTGTGTTTGAAGGATATTTTGAAAAGAACAGGTGTCAATAATGAAAAAATCTGTTTTATTGTTGATGAGTCTACAATTCTTGAAGGATCATTTTTGGAAAGAATGAACTCTTTGTTGGCTAATTCACAACTCCAGGAAATCTTTGACCAAGACGAGTATCATATCTTGCTGAACTCGTGTAAAGAACAAGTCAGTGCGAGGGGTCTTTTACTTGATTCTGACCAAGAGTTATACGATTGGTTTACCCAGGAGGTCTCAAAGAATCTACATGTTGTTTTCACAATAAGTGACCGATCATCCGATAAATATGATCCCAAACCTCAGATTGTCACTTCTCCTGCTTTATTCAATAGATGTGTCGTTAATTGGATGGGTGAATGGTCTCCAAACAGTACCATCGAAGTTACTTCCAAATTATTGCAAACATGTCCTGTTGATAATGCTGACTATGTGAAGCCGAATGATTTTACTGGTAACTACATAGCCAACATTATAACCTACCGTGATGCCATTATGGATGTTTTGATCACTATCCATTCCAAGAACCATAATTCACCAGGGAAGTTGATTGAATTTGTGAACATCTTCAAACAGATCTTCGATAACAAAGAAAGTGAACTCAGAGATTATCAAATGCATATCAACAGTGGGTTGGTGAAGCTCAAAGAGACCGTATTGAAAGTGAGACAAATGAATTCTGAATTGACAAAAAAGGAACAAGTTTTGAAGAACAAAGAACAAGAAGCACGTGAAGTTTTGGATACGATTCTACAAGAACAAAGTGAAGCTGAGAGAAGACAAGAAGCTTCGCTAGATATTCAAGCAGCTTTGGAAAAGCAAGAAGAGATAATTGAAGAACAGCGATCGAGAGTTATGGAAGACTTGGCTCTCGCCGAACCAGCAGTCTTAGAAGCTCGTAAGGGGGTTAAGAACATTAAAAAGCAACATTTGACAGAACTCAGATCAATGTCCTCTCCACCAGCCACTGTTCAATTGACTTTAGAATCTGTTTGTGTCTTGTTAGGTTATAAAGTTGCTTCTTGGAGAGATGTCCAACAAATTATTCGTAAAGATGATTTCATCACCAATATTGTCAATTTCCAATGTGAGGTTCAAGTCACTCCACAAGTCCGTGATTTCATGACGGCCAAATATTTTTCCAGACCAGAATACAACTTCCAAGCTGCATTCAGGGCTTCTCAAGCATGTGGTCCCTTGTTACAATGGGTTGAAGCACAAGTCAAGTACTCTTATGTCTTGGAAAAGATCATTCCCTTGAAAGAACATGTCCAGATTTTGGAGAATGAATCTATTCAAACTAAAGCTAGATTGGAAGCCTTAGACGATATGGTCACAGAGTTAGAACAAAGTATCACTTCGTACAAGAGTCAATATTCGGATATTATCAGAGAAGTTGAAATCATCAAACAGGAAATGACAACAGTTCAAAAGAATGTAAGTCAATCCATGGAATTAGTCGAAGATTTGGTCTTGGAAAGAACAAGATGGTCTAAGAGTATCCAGGAATTCGATAAACAACATAGTTTCATAGCTGGTAATTCATTGTTCTCTGCCGCCGTATTGACTTATGCTGGTTGTTTGGATCATAAGAGGAGAGAAAAGTTTATCCAAATCGTTAAAACCTTATTGGATTCTGCTGGTATCTTGTACGATGTCAATACAATGGTCAGAACATTTCTTAACAATTCAGCTAACTTGTTGGCATGGGAAGGCTGTGGTTTATCTAATGATGAATTGTTCTTTGAAAATGTCACCATCATCGAGAATACTTCCAAAGTTCCATTCATCATCGATCCTTTTGTTCAATTTGTAGATGTGTTGAAGTCAAAGACGAAGGACAATAGGGTTACGGTGACAAGTTTCTTGAATGATTCATTTGCTAGAACTTTGGAAAATTCATTAAGATTCGGTGGTGTTTTGATAATAGAGGATGCGGAATATCTTGATCCTATCATTTCTCCTATTTTAAACAGAGACGTTCAAAAGATCGGGAACAGAAGTTTAATCAATATTGGAGGGAAAAACATTGATTTCGCGAAAGATTTCAAGATGTACTTAATCACCAGTGATCAATCTGTGAAGATCTCGTCGTTTGTTGAAACTAGAACTACCATTATCGATTTTTCCATTACTGATTCAAGTTTAGAACGTCAAACAACCAACATTACATTGAGTTCCGAAAGACCAGACATCGAAGCTCAAAGGATTGAAATGATCAAATTGGAAAGTGACTATAAGATCAAATTGAAACATCTCGAGAAGACCCTCTTGACAGCATTGAGCGAATCAGAAGGCGATTTATTACAAAATGAAGCCTTAGTCTCGACTTTGAAGAATCTGAAGGTGGAATCTAAAGAGATTGAACAAAAGGTCAGAGAAACCAGTGAAGTTATGCTGGAGATTGAAGTCATTACGAACAGGTATCATTCTTTCGCTAGAGCTTCCTCGATATTGTTCGGAATTGCGAATTCTCTTCGAACAATATCTGCATTCTACCAATTTTCGTTGTTTTCATTCACCAAGGTTATCCAAAGAGTCTTGGGTATTCGCCCAGAAAGTATTTCGACAAACGATCTTACTCGTGTCTCCCAATTAGTCAATGAACTATACAAAGAAACGTTTGCCACATACTCCATCTCATTGAATAACAAAGATAAGATTATCTTCGCGTTGACTTTGGCTTTGACTTATATCAGTGAGAGAGACGGCGAAGTGTTTGTGAGGTTTGTTATTACTTTGTTGACTGTTTTCATTGATGAAAATGAAAAGATGACTTTGATTAGGGAAGCCTTTGGTTTGCTTTCAGTTGAACTTAGTGCAGATTCTATCGGTAAGATTTCTTCTGGTGATTATTCTTCTCTGGAGGTTGATGTTGAAGAGTTCAAACCTTTGATCAACGCTGTCATTTCTGATTCTCATGATATTGAATTGTGCATTATCCAATTGACCAAAGTGCTAGATACTGGTAATGGTCCATTCACATCCAAGTATTCTCTTCAAGATATCGTTGATTCGTCTGAAGCTTCATCACCAATTATTTTAGGTGCATCTCCAGGTTTTGATCCAACTTTCAAGGTTCGGAATTTAGCGAAAGCAAATAATGTCGAATTGGATATCGTTGCTTTGGGTTCTAAAGAAGCTTTAGATATTGCTACTAGAGAACTTGAGAGGAAATCCAGATCTGGTAATGGTTGGTTGGTTATCCAAAATATTCAGATATCCAAGCGATGGTTGGAGATGTTAGAAAAGACCTTATCCACTACTGTTATTAATCCAGGATTTAAATTATTCCTGACTTGTGATGTCAATTCGATCCTTCCAATCACATTATTAAGATCTTCCAACCTTTTATCATTCGAAAACGCCCCTGGTTTGAAATCAATCATGATTGAATACTTCACCAATAACATTTCTTTGAGATCTCTCACTAGTGAAAGACTTCACTTGACATTCCTCTTGGCCTGGTTACATGCCATCCTACAAGAAAGATCAAGGTTAGTCCCAATAGGATTCACCAAGAATCATTCATTCAACGAATCTGATTTCTTTTCATCAGAGACTTACATTAACAAATGGTTTAATGAAGCTATCGCCAGTGGTCACATCTCACCAGATGCAATTGATTTCGATACATTAAAGTTCTTCATTAGCGAGATCGCCTACGGTGGTAAAGTTGACAATGAAAACGATCAAATGATAATTAGAAAATTAGTTGATGAGATCTTCTCTGTGAAGTCATTTGATTTGCAATTTAACTTCAATATTGAAGCACTTGAACTATTACCTGAAGTTAAGACCTGGGAAAATTACAATATGTGGATACAGTCCTTACCTACCTTGGAACCATCGACTTGGTTAGGTTTGGATTCAGATGCAGAAGAGAAGGTTAGGTTGAAGGAAAATGTTGCTATTATCCAGGATTCTTTAAGGTTATTTGAACGTTAGGTTAGCTGCTATGATCAATTAATTCTAGAGCTCTCTTTGAAGTGTTTATATAATTTACTATGTATTATAAGTTATATTGGAAAATTTAGTGATATCCAGACATAATTTGAGCCCTGGTCTTGGAAATTTACAGATCCAATTATATGAGTAGCGCCTTTGGTAACAAGGAAACATCCGGTAGAGTAATAATTAAAGGGTTCAGTGATTTCTTTCTGTTAAATTAGTTTCATCAACTGTAATTGTTGTTTTAACGTCGATACTAGTCTCTTAATAGGTGGAGATTGGTTCGCTGCGATATATCAGCAGAAAGTGGTATATTTTCTTTTTTCAGGCGAGATAGTTAAGAATTAGACGTCCTTAGATTTGAATTTTCAAATTTGAGAGCGCCCTATCGGCAATCACCTACCTTCCAACATAGAGATCTTTTTTTCTTTACCTTGAAAAATATTCACCATCTAGACTTCTCAACACTTCGACAGCTGTGCTCAAAGTTAAACAACAATAGATGACTGATACAATTCCACGATTTATTTTTGACGTAACTGATGTGTGCCGTTTTCGGAAGACATTGATGCCTTATAGGGAATTCAATGCGTATCAAAAGAGCATACACGATTAAGATCTTTCTTTCAACATATCTGAGAATTTATTAAAGCAAAAGCCCTCATACCATAAGTACATACAGAAATTTCGGCACAGATATACAATGATTTCGCTTTGAGATCGAATAAATGTAAATGAATTTGCCATTTTTATCTCTCTTACCAGCCACAACTTCTTCATGTTTTTGAGCACCTTCTTCACATTTTCAATATTTTGAAAATTACAACAAAACACATAACCAACTCGAACTAAGTATTTCAAAGATGAATTTACGAAACAATCCTAAGAGATTTCCCACTTTCGCTTCAAAGAGAAAAAAATCCACTGTGGTCAAGACCACATACCCGACTGAGATCATTTACGAAGTTTTAAAATATATTGATGATTTTGAAACGGTTCGAGCATTTTCAATCATCACTGAGTTATTACCAGTTGTCGAAGATAGCACATGTGTTATTAGACTTCATTGTTCTGAATACACGGGGATTAAAATGAAACATAAGAAAATTGCGCATTTGACTTCAAATATTTTTGACGTGAAATGTGTTGCTTTCCGTCGTAGACTCTTGGACGTCGACTACAGTTGGTTAGCAGATTTTGAATCCATTCACAGAGCGTTTGATCGATATAAGTTTATCAAGATCGAAGTTCATTTATACACTGATCCAGATTTCAGATTCGAAACTTCTCAAAGAGCATTCTTCGATCTTCAAAAAGATATTCTCGAATCAGGTTTGTTTGATATTAACAATCTTGGAAACAATGTCTTCCATATTGAATTCATCAATAGCTACAAATGGTTCTGGAATTCAAGTACTTTATGTTACGACTTTAACCGTCTTCCTGACCCAACACGTGCTATTGATGCTCATCCAAATCACAAGTCCATTGGTTTTGTTCTTAACTATGTTGTCGATGGTGGTGAAACCGTTAAGTACAACGAAGATAACCGTGAGGTGGTTCTTGCTACTCAACCTTGGACTATTGATTCCATTGCTGATAGAACTTACATAACCAGTGGAAAAACTTTCGTTCCGAAGTCCAGTCCTATCTTGAGCAAGGAATTTGCCAGTAGCGCCACACAGCCAAAGAATATTATAGTAGATTTACACTTAATCAATTCAACTTTGATTAGACCTGAGATAAAAATCACCCGAAAACATTTGAAGAAAGCATTAAAGTTTGTTTACAAGAAGGTTAATTCTTTATTTTCCAAGGAAAAACGTAATCCAGATTTTGATGTTCAAATTGATGAATTGGATAGTAAAATTAGATCTGACACGCTTGCCAAACTTCAACAACGTTGTGGTCAGCATTTCGCCGAATTGAACGGAGATTTGATGGATGATGAAGAGGCTATGATGAATCTCAATATGACATTCCGTGAGTTAAGGAAGAAGGTCCATTATATGACCACATCTTTCTATGAAAACCATCAAAGAGCCAACAATCCAAATTTGGAAATGAGTACTTATAACAGATTCTACGGTTATCCAAACTGGGGTACTGGTATCAACGTTGATATGTCTCAAAAACTTTTCAACATTGGGAAGTATCAGAAAGCTGACGTTAAGTCTTACAGAATCAAACTCGCGGGTAAGTTCCAAATCAATGCCATCAAACGTGAAGTTGAATATTTAGATTATTGGTTTCAGGCTTGGTATTTGGAATTGATCAACCACAAGTTTGATCCTGATAATAAGGACGTCGAAGGTATGTTGGCTGAATATGGCATCCACTAGATTTACTCCTTCTAGGATTCAGTCAGATCATAACTGTACTGTTTTTTAAGGCTTGAAAGAAAGAAATATCTGATTTTCTAATTATGACCTAATTAGACACACCTGTTGTAACATTATATTATTGGATACGCGTTAGTATCTTTATTATATGAAGATATTGTTTGCAGGAACGCCGTCTGAGTTATAGCAATGAAAATATTCAGGGTACTTATATTATACATCTATTTTTCGCAGTAGTATTACAATTTGTCGTTTAAACACTACAGCGTTCACTAATGTCTTCTGTTGAAGGAAGAATGCCTGCAGTCTGCAGATTCACCTTTCTATTAAGGCCAATTAAGAAAGCTTTTGGTCCAGTTTCGGCCCGCAAAATTGTTGGAATGTTTGTGCACGGCCACGACCTTGCATCGCATCGCTTTGGAGAAATTCAGATATACAAATTTTTTTTAGGTGTGGTGGTGATAAAGGTGTCAAGTTGAGAGTTTGTATCGTTCTGTTCTGAAACTTTTCAATAAGCCTGAAGCAGTACATTCCACCCTCGTTATAAGATGGCTCCTCCAACACAAAGCAGACAACACAGAGGTAAGAAGCCTCGTCAAGAATCCGAATCTGTGATAGGTCAAGGTACAACAAAGATCCGTAAGCGTATCAGAGATATCGAGAGACAACTTGAGAAAAAGAAGGATGTTCTCCCATCGAACATCAAATTAGAAAAACAAAGAGAATTAGCTGCTTTAAAAATCGAGTTACAAAATGCCCAAGCTTTCAACAAAGCCAAAGAATTATCCAAAAAGTATGCAATGGTGAGGTTCTTTGAAAGAAAGAAGGCTACAAAAAAATACAAACAAATCAAGAAGGAATACGAAGAACTAGAAGCCAGTGATACAGATAAGAAGGAATTGAAGAAGTTAAGAAAGAAACTCACACATCAGGAGATCGATCTTGCTTACGTTGTCAACTTCCCAAAAGACAGAAAATATATCGCCTTATATCCAAAGGAAAACGAAGACGTTGATAAGACTGATGAAAACGTTAAGAGAGGTACCTTGAAAAATGATACTTTAAGAAATGAATTTAAGAAGGAAATCGAACAGAAATTAAAGGATGGTACTATTCCTGTCAACATCCAAGAAATCTTGGAAGGTAAGAGTCTTGCCTTGGAAGTCAAAAAGATGGAACTTGCTCCAGATGCCCCCGAATTACAAGTCGAAGAACCAGAGGACGAAGACGATTTCTTCGAATGAATTGTTCTCTAGATTTGATAGTATAATAAACATTACGTTTGTACGATTAGAGCTCATGAGTAGGAATTTAGATTCTAGATGTACAAGCATTGTACAAAACCTATTTACAATCTAGCGTCATGTAAGAAAAAAATTTCATTGTTGATTTCTCTGGTGAAGGTAACTTCTGAGATCAAAGCATCCGCAATGACGAAGGCTCTCAAGTTCCAGTCACCCTTTTGGAAAACTTCAGGGACATTCTTTAAGAGTGGTTCCATAGACTTGAAGTAACTAGCAAATGCTTTAACTTGGTTGGTGTCAACCTTGGAAGTCTTCAATAATTGTTGGTATTTTTCATGAATCCAATCTGGAAGTTGAGCAGCCTGATCCTTTGGATATTGCTTCTTATTACCAACTCTAATAACCCATAATAGAAGAGCATGTTTGATATCATCGGTAGATGCTAACTTTTCGTAATCTTCGATACCCATAGTTAACAAAATGGCATTAGCAAAAGTCTTATCGTTCTTGTAAACGGCCTTGAAAGACAATGGCTTGAATTTTTTCAATAGGGACTTTTCAAATTTCAAAGTTTCTTCTAAGGCCAATTGGAAATATTTACGTTGTGTGTTTTTGTAAATTTTAGCAGCCTTGACATAGTTGGAGTTCAAAGAGCCAGCCTTTGGATTCGGCTTGTTTTTCAAGTTTTCAATCTTTTGTTGTAGAATGACTTCTAGTTGTTCAACACCTTTGAGTGTATTTCTTATATTCAAGGCCTTTTCTTCACGAGTCTTCACTAGATATGCCAATAAATTAGGAAGTTCATCAGGGAATCTGTGTAATTTGTCCAACGTGTAACTGACTTGGTGAGATTTCAATTTAACACCGAAATCAAGAGCTTCAGAAATTGAAATGTCGGCAGGAATGGCAAAAGTGATACCAGCATTATCAGCTTCATTGTGTTCTAAAACAAAACCATAGTTCAATAATAAAGTTTCATTGTTCTTAGAACCATATGAGTTCAATACTTCATCGCCTTGTTTTAAAGTTTCCTTGATCTTGAAGTTGTAACTTTCAGTGTATTCCCACTCTATAGAAGCAGAAACATTATGGTTTAACAAGTCCCAAATTGGAATCAAAACAGCTTCATTGACATCTCTGGCACCATTCTTTGGGTTAACAAAATATGGGAAACCACGAGAAGTCAAAACGGCATAAGCCCATAAGTAAGCTGGGAAAGAAGTCCAAGAGGTTGGGTTATTGTAGTAACTGACATATTGTTCTGGTTTAAATTTGTTTTTGTTGGCTTTGAAGTTCGCGTAGAACTTCAAGTCTTCTTCAAAAGAAGATGGTCTTAATTGCTTTGGTAACCTGTTGACAGCACGGTACCATTCTTCGATGAAAGTTGGAATCGCATTGTTCATATTAAGAATGGCATCGCTACCTTGGATCAAGTCTCTTTCATCAGCATCCCAGAATAAAGGAGAGCCAATTTCACGGCCAGTTGGTAAAATTTCAAGATAAGTTTTGAATTTGTCAGAGATGCTTTCTTCATTGATGAAGGTTTCCTTGGTATCAAATCTTAACTTGGCTAATAAGAAGAGCAACAAAGAGTTCCTGTTACCAGCTGGGAAAACAGAAACGCCAAAAACTTCTTCAGCCATCTTGATACTTAGCGTGAATTCATCTGGAACTCTAATAATTTCTGGAAAATTTTGAGCATCAGCGACCAATGGCTCGGATGAAGTGTAAGTGGCATGGATACCTTTGCCAGGGGAGATCTTGAATTCAACAGATGGATGAACATAACCACCTAGAGAAATAAATTTCTCTAAAAGAGATTTAAGTTTGAATTCATTGTCAGACATGATAATATGTGTTAGTCTGATAATGGAATCACAAGCGATACACTTTATGCCGGAACTAAGTGTATGTCATCTGGGCAATTAATGAAATTTTTCGCTGCCAGAATCTTAACAATGCTTACTAATCACAAACCTACCTGGCGGACAAAAATAATAATTGAAACGAAAACTTTCGGACATTTCGATGGAAAATTCTTCGGACATGCATAGCCTAACATCTCCGGCAAATTTCTAGCTCAAATATTGTTGAGGTTCAAAACAAACTCCGATCTTGGAACTTTGTAAAAATTCCCAAATAGAAAATATATCCAAACATTCAGAAAGCAGTACTATATGCAACTTAGCAGCACATACATCAATGATTCTGGATGAAGATGACTTTTTAATTTCCATTTTATGTACTCTCCAACAAGAATATGGATTATTGTTTCAAAAAAGAGGCAAAGCTTTGCACGCCTGGCTGACTTTAATTCGTATGATGCTATTTTAGTCCGATATCTACCGTGGAAAATCAACAGGCGCGAACCTCCACCTGTCCGATCGTGGGAGCCGGAACGCTGCACCACACGTCGTTTCCTCACTATATACTCTAATTTGTCAACAGATTGGATCGTTCGAAATGAACAGTACTTCTCCAGTAAAAATTTGCAATCTTTCAGTTAATAGTGTTAATGAATTAATTGCATATTTCTGGACGAATTGATTGTTGGTACTTGCCCACCGCACCAAGCTTGTTGTTTTAAAACACCCGAAACTGAGCAACTCCGGCCTCAGAATGGTCGATTTAGACAAGATTTCTTTGTAATGATTTAAACAGAGCTTCACAACAAGGCCATCCATCCAGTTGCGAAAAGAAATACCATTTCGGGTCTCCCACAAGTTGAATAATTGAAAATCGAGGTGTTTTTTCGTGCCGCGGATCACTGAAGTTTGACACAATACCTTGTATTAATGCGGAAAGGTTACGAAGCCTGGTGTTCGTGGGACTTATCGGAGAATCGAAAAATGAAGGCCTTGCGCATTTTTTGTTTTAGGAATAAGGTACAGGACAGTGGCATTTTATATAAAGAAAGTGATATATCCTGTTTGGCACCTGAGCTACCCCAATTACAATGTATTTAGTAAGGAAAATATCTATCTTGATACCCAATTAATATATACATTCTAAACATGTCCTTTCCTAAGCTACATCCAGCCACTAAGTTCCCACAAAGTGAAATCCTTCCGTTACCAACTGACGTTGACGCCCTTGCCAACCGTATCAACTCTGCTACTCGTTCTGCTCACAACAAAATCGATAGATCCGTCTCCACCAAATTCATTGTTGCTTTAAGAGATGGTAAGATTTACAGACAGGGTCTTCAAGCGTTCTACCATGTTTTCAAGCATGCTGAGATCGTCATCGATCGTTTGATCAACGATAAGGAAAGTGGTAAAGCTGGTGAAATTTTAAGAGAATTCTGGAACCCTTTATTTGCCAGAACTGAAGCTCTTGAATTAGATTTATTGTACTTCTACGAGAACCACAAGGAAAAATTCGAAAGCCCCATTAGAGAGGAACAAATCAAGTTCGTCCAGCACATTCATGAAGTCTGTGAAGAAAAGCCACATCTCATTTTGGCTTACTGTCACGTCATGTACCTTGCCTTATTTGCTGGTGGTAGATTGATGAAATCATCTTTGAGTAAAGCCACTGGTATTTTCCCAACCATGCCAGGTCAAACAGTTGAAGACGTTTCCAAGAATGGTACGCATTTATTCAAGTTTGATTATGAAGATGATGAAAGTTTGAGATTGTCCTATAAGAGAGATTATGAGCTTGCCACCAGATTAAATCTAACCGAATTGGAAAAGTTAGATATCATTGAAGAATCCAAGTACATCTTTGACCAAAATTTCAAGATGATTGAAGAATTAGAAATCCACAACAGACAAAAGATCACAGGTAAGTTGAGCTACAAGGTCTTACACTATGGTTACTACGTTGCTGTTGCCGTCTTATTAATCTTGACTCTTCTTTTTGCTAGAAGAATTGTTTCTAATTTTTTTGAGCGCTGGTAGCTTGAAATCTCTCTCATACACACTCTGCATTTAACTCATTCATACGCATTTATTTATTCATAAACTGACAATAGAAAGAAAATATAAATATGAAAATATAAATATTGTTAATCATAACTCTTCAAGTCTGATCTATAATTGGTAATGGATCCTCTGTAGCCGACGACGACCGTGCATAACTAATGAGCAAACTAGAAGACCAGCTTACATATATCTAACCAATATGTTACAACAGTTGAAGATTTCAATATCATTAGTGAAATCTTAAGGAATCATTCTCTTCCTCCAAGCATGTGATAAATAATAATTTATCGTACATTCTAATATATACAAGCGAACACCATAATCCCATTTAATCCTTCTTAAGCTTTCTTCTTAAGGCTCTTTGAGCTTTTCTTCTCTTTCTTAACTTATGCTTCTTCATCTTTAACTTTCTCTTTCTTAGGACAGAATCGGCATACATGATATCAGACTCTAATCCGTCAATCATGGCGGTTAGGTCGCATAGTGGATCACCGACAGTTCTTGTGCCTCTGTCTTCGGTGACAGTATGTAAGTTAGCAATTTGAGGAATTTCCTTAAGTGGATCTTGGACCATGATTCTACCAGAGTTGAGGTTTAATTGTATTTGAAATAGTTTGGATAATGTATCGGTTGGAAGTAAAGGTAAAAGCCTAGCATTGCTGAGAGATGATTGAGTTTGTAGTTGGGTGAAAGTTCTGGTTAAACTGAGGGAAGGTTTTGTGAGAAGTGCTCTCATCTGTGGTCTGATAAAGGAGAACATTGGTGATGTTACTGGATTTCAAAAGAGTGGAGTTATCGTTGTTTATTATGGGGTTTTAGGCTATTGATTTTGAAATTTTTTCAGCGTTAACTTTGACCGACGATGTGCGCGAATGAATAGCTTCACTCGCTGGAAAATTTTAACGACGGATGGCGAAAAGCAGGCCATTCTTAGGGGAAGAAATCTCTAAGTCCCGCGTATGTCTTGTATCAACAATACGTCAAAATTTGTCAAGTTCTCTTTAAACCTCTTCATAGAAATACTCAGTGAACCATGTTTGCTTCCAAAAGGCTTTCTCCCCAAGTCTTGCGCTCATCCAGCAAGATTAATGCCCGCCTAACGACCCCAAAACATGCCACCAGAAATATAATGAACCTTATAAGAAACACCCTTGGTATGGATCCACCACCATCTCCATTTGAACCATCAGAAGAAAACCGTTTCCATCCTTGGGATTCTTCTCCATCTCCAGATTTAAGACACAGAGCTGCCACCATCAGAGCCTTAGCGAAATGTCCTGTTACTGGCAAAGAAATCAACTTCACATGTCCATACAGTGGTATTCCAACACATCATTCTAAAGAAGCCTGGGAACAAGATACCGAATACCATACTACCAAGAAGTATGAGATCTTGAAGAAGGTTAACATTTACGAACACGATTTAAGATCTGGGAGAGAATTCCCAGAATTTGATTTCCCAGCCAAACAAGAATTCGAATCTCAAGTTAACTTATCTAATTGGGATTTATTCTTCTACACCAGACAATTTTACTCCATGGACACCGAGTTCCAATTGGCTGCTGTCACCAAGATGTTATCATACCCAGTCACCATCGGTTCTATCTTACATCAATTCTCTCCTTACCTATTGCAACCAAAGGGTCCTGTCTCATTAGAAGGTTTAAAATCTCTTGCCGCCTTAAGATATTCTCTTTACCCAACCCAAAGATCTAGTACTTTCAAAGATCGTCCTTTAAGATTGTTCATCGTCGGTGCCAGAGCTGAGGGTCAATTACCAGGTCATGTCTGGAAACAACTCTGCTACTTATTCCCAGAATTAGAATTTGAATTGCATTTCATTGGTCCTGAATGTTACTTTGATAGAGAAAGGGGTTCTTACTTGACTTCTGAAAAGCCAATCGTCAAGAGAGTTGACGAAAAGTTATCTATGGTTTACCACACTGATTACTTCCATGTCTTCCACCAAGCACAAGACTTCTTCCCATACGATCCATACCTTGACTCTTTCTTCATGTTCCACCCAGGTTTATCATACCCAGATGTCACTGATCTCTGGAAACAAACCCTTCCAGGTTTATTAGAAACCAAATGTCCAATCTTCATCACTGGTTACCACGAAAAGGATTCTAATGGTGATATCAAGTGGATCATGGATAACTTTGAAAAGGATTTGGATGTCTTGGTCAACAAGACTGATAACTTGTTCGCCTCCACCAAATGGGAATTGAATGACTTGAACCCTCAAGAAACTTACAGGTTCAACCAATTCCTCTTCGGTATTAGAGGTAAGAGATACCATGCCGTTTTTAAATAAGACTCCTGACTATCAATGAACTTCCAATCACAACTTTTCTTGTATATAGAAAAAAATAAAGAAACACACACATACATTGTTCCAATCAATGGAATATATAGCCATAACATTACTGTACACTACAGATACTTGTACGGTTCAAGTGCTTCCCAAGACTTACATTTCTAATGGATTTAAATTTGCATGTTACCAATTTGGGATACTATTAACTATTGAATGATAGAATGGTAATATAATACGAACTCCTTCTTAACCTTTTCCCAAGTTGCTGGATCGAAGAACACATAGACACCTCTTTCAGAAGATGGTGAAATCTGAACTGGTTCGACAGTTGGCTCCTTAGTCAACCACACTTGTAGGTCTTTATGGTATCTCCAATTTCTTTGTGTTAATTCTTGGGCGGCTTGTTGTTGTAAAATATCCTTGGCTTTGGTGTAAAAGAGGTAGAACAAAGTTTCGTCAGAAAATAATGCCAATTTTTGAGACGCTGGTGGAAGGTTTTCAAATTTCAAGTAAGATGGAGTGACAAAGAATGGTTCGACTTCAGATCTAGATGTTTCAATCCATGGAGAGGCAAAAGTCTTGGATATTTTAACATCATTTGTACGGGATGTGATATCAAGACCAAGTATACTAAGATCTGTACCAAGGGCAAAGCTGTTCTTATCATCAGCACCGTTACGAAGTAATGGTACCAAAGCTTTGAGGCCAAAACGATCTAAATCTGTGAGTGGAATAGCTTCTTCTTCTTCTGTATTCTCGCCATTCTCTGTATTAGTGGTGACACCGCCAATTCCTGCTGGTGTGGTATCAGTGTTATTTTGTAAGAGGTGACCCAATAGACTGTTTGTGCTATTTGATGAAATGTGTGGGTTAACTAATGATGGTTGTGGAGTTTGTGATCTTGAAACATTACTGTTTATTTGGGGTAGAACACCTGGCGGTGGAGGTGGTGTTGCTCTCCCTAAATTTGTTAAATCTGATTGGTTTATACGGTTCATCTCAGGTAGTTTCTGTGTGGCGTAGGTTGTTTAAAAACGAGACCTCTAAAGTGAGTTGATTATTGTTAGTTGAGGTATATCTTATAAGTGAGAATAACACAACAACGTACCGAAAAACAATTGATTGCAAGCTTAATTGTATTCTTTGTTGAAACACATGTATATGATCTGTCAAGCGGGTGCTATCCTTCGAATTCCCGCCGATTTTGTTTCGGAAAAGTCAAACGCAGTGGGACCCGCGTGATCAATATCACATGGCTTTGATTCATACCTCGGAACTGGAATCGGATTTCTAGAAAAATAAATTACATGTGTATGGGGGTGGAGCAACAAATCACCTTGCACAAGTTTGATTGCTGTTATTAAATCAATAAGCCAAATAATTACAATGTCTACCAGACCATTGCCAAATATAATTGTCACTGGTACTCCAGGTACTGGTAAATCTTCTCATTGTGAACGTGTTGCCAATGAGCTAGGAGCTTTTACTCATATTAACATTACTGATTTTGCTAAAGAAAAAGATTGTTTCGATGGCTATGATGAAGAAAGAAAATCTTACATTGTCGATGAAGACAAATTAGTCGATGCCATTGAACCATTATTAGAGAAGGGTGGGGTCCTGATTGACTGGCACGCTAATGATCTTTTCCCAGAAAGGTTGATCGACTTGGTTGTTGTTTTGAAGACCGATAACGGTGTTTTATATGATAGGTTAGAAAAGAGAGGTTATGCTCAAAACAAGATCGACGAAAACATCGATTGTGAAATTATGGGCATTGTTTTAAACGAAGCTAAGGAAGGTTATGCTGACGAAATTGTTGTTGAGTTAGACTCTAACTCTGTTGAAGACATTGAATCAAACGTTGAAAGAGTGATATCTTGGATTGATACTTGGAAGTTGAACAACCCAGCAGGTGTCACTAATGAATTAACTGTTTAATTATTCATTCAATCAAGCTCTTGTATACTATTAGATAATTTTCAACAATACCCCTTCTTATGTCTTTGATTCATATATGATGGATGACGTAATGAAATTTGTTCACATTTTACAAGTTCGCTTACTTGTATTTTGCTCTCACATCTATTTCTGACTATAAATTCCCAATATATATATATATATATATATATATATATATTATTTCTTTTCGTTCCTTACCTTTAAAAATTCCTTGACCTTTTCCAAAGCACGGTATCTATGAGAAATAGTGTTCTTGACGGACTTATCCATTTCACCAAAAGTTTGGTCAAACCCGTCTGGTAAGAAGATTGGATCAAAACCAAAGATCTCGTCATTGTTGTATCTTGGGATGTCAACGATACGACCTTCAGTGATACCTTGGAATAAGATTGGATCAGAGTTTTCATCTTCACAGAAACCAAAAGTACAGACAGTCTTAGCGGACTTGTCTTCGAACCCAGCTAACATCTTAGGTAATCCTTCTAAGCCAAGTGAGGCCAAAAACCATTTGATATATGGGCCTGGCAACTCTAAGTCTGGTCTGGACATAGCATTGAACATCAAACATGTGTCTTCAACTAAGACTGGGCCTTTGATGATTTTTGCGGCAGCTTTGGCCTTCTTGTAAGAGATTTCATTGATTGAACCTTGAATTTCCTCTAAATCAACTTTAGCGTTCAAAATTGAGTCGTCACCAACAATCGCTTGAAATTCTAAGAGTTTATGCTTGTTACCAGTCACGAATGTGATTGGTTTGGACATCTGGGAATGAGTGGAATGATACCAAATTTGGGCGTTTGTTAACTTGGTATCAGAAATGTTTCGGATCATTTCAAATCTTTCTCGTGTTTTTGATAAAGATACCCTTTGTTGTTACGGCCACTCTATACAATGTCAAATGCAAAACAAGTCCACGACACTTTGCCTTTAGCTCATACAAAAACTCTGTGACAATATGATCCCCTTTATAAATACATTATGTATCCCGTGTTCATCTGACCAGCATGAATTTCACACAAGAATCCCAGAAACAAACATAATCTATGATGAGTTGCATTCTTTATTAAGTCAGTCCAAACTATTACGTCTTGAAACTGCAGCTATTGGTTGAATCCTACCCACCGCCAAGCATGCCCTTTTACTGTTATGCCCTTTACAAACCGAGAAAGAATGAACCAAAAGCATCAGTTACACAGCCTACTCCAATTTTCCACACAGTTCACTTAAATAATCCTTCTACTCCTGTATTTGCTCCACACGAACCAACACGCAATCAACGAATCAAAAATGGCCAGAATATGACAACCATTGGGGTGAAGAAAGAAACTCCTACATCAGATTTATCTTCAGGATTCCCCATCATTGATACTACCTCCATAGCAAGAATACCTTCGCCAAATCTACAAACATTTCAATCACCAACGCAGATAAGAATTGGAGACATCACCATTAAAAAAGATCCTTCATTATTTGAACAAACTAAGATTCCACAAAATACAAATACACCATTTGCAAATTCGTCCACAGAAAGATTACCACCATGTCTCATGCTAGATACGATTCCATCACCATCCCGCAAGAGAAAATGGTCCAAACCACGTTCGATAAATGGCTGTTTTATCTGTCGCTTACGTCATTTGAAATGTGATGAATCGAAACCAAGTTGTAACAGATGTCGCAAAATCAAAATCCAATGTGATTATGCTGAAGATTTCAAGAATGGAAAACCTGGTTACTTGGATAATGATTTCCTGAAGAACTTAAAATTGGTGGAGATTAAGGATTATACTTCGAAAATGTGAACCTGTGGTATTTGCCGTGACCTTCTGAATTAGTATCATATTTTGCGACGTTCATATATAAGCTGGGAATTGGAAAAAAGTTCGTAGGTGGGTATGGTCAATAGATTTTAATACGGGATATTTTATATCGTTGGAAGATATAGACATTTAAGCACTAGAGTTTTATATTATTTGTTTTCATTTACGTCGACTGTGAGATAGCTTAAGAAATCGGAAATAAGGGTATCTATATTTATAAATTAGCACCGCAGCTATATGTCAAAGACAATGTAAAAGTATCTATAAATTTCATTCAATCCTAGTTGATCTAAACTCACTCCCATTCATGAACGTTGTGGTACCTTCTCACAACGCGTTCAGCCAGAGTAGTTGTTTGATATTGCACTTGTTGAATATAATCACCATCAAATCCAATGATCGGACCATCCAATGGATCAGTGAGGTATGGACATTCATAGCTGATGTTTTCTTCACGACATTCATCTATAGTAGATCTCCTCTTTTTCAAGGATTGATAGTCAGGAGATTTGGAGGCGAGGATTGAACCATTTCCTAACTGGGGAAGACCATTGGCTATAAGTGGAGTGGATTCATTGGATGCCGTAGAAAGTGGTCTTGATAAATACGACTGAGGCTTATTCGATTTGATTGCCTTCAATGCGATAAAGAATGACAATGGCAAATAATCTTTTTCGAAATTATAAGCAACCACAATAGTGATTAACATCAAAGGTAAAATAAGAATCGATAAAATAAAGGCATGTTCCAAAGCCAAAGTACCGGCCATCGTGATTTGGAAAAGAATCAACCCTAACAACATACGTCTGACAATCATCGGCCAGCTTTGACCTGTGGAATGTTGAGGATGGACCATAGTGTAAAGCAACTGGTATTTATAAGTGTAATAACCCAGTACGAAGTAAACTAACCCAGCAGTAACAATTTTGGTCGACGTGACAGAATAAATCAACGTGATGATCAAAATCAAAATATGCTGTGGTAACTGTAAGCCAATATCAAAGACAGGAGATGCGTAATACAATTTTCTGTAATCTCTAGCCGTTCTACAATAAAACAACTTGGAGAAGATTTCAAGTAAAACAGAACCCACCTGTAACAATCTGAATGGAAACATACCCAAGCCTTGTAAGATAATAAGATCAACATAGAACAAAGATAAATTCTTCAAGGAGTTAGCTAACTCATATGCAATCTTAGTGGTGTCACCCAATAAAGCCCAAACATTCGTAGCAGCGCCAGCCAATGTGAAGACCAAAAACAAGTTGAAGAAGATGTAAAAGAAATTCTTTGATAAAGTGGATAATTCAACCTCTCCATTAGAGATAAAACCTTGGTGAGTGGATAGGAATGCGTAGAAATATGGAACAGAAATGTTCAACAGGGTATAAAGATATGTCGGAATCAAGCCCATTAACAAGGTCAAGAACCCGCTATCTTTGATTAATTCAGCCAAGGCAGGCCAGAACTTTTCAATAGTCTTTAAGTTAAGAAATGTGGAAAGATAAATCACAGGGAAAATCAACCCAACAGTGGACGCACCAATGATTAAAGAAATAATATTTGATCTGACAAATCTCTTAGTTTTAGATAAAGCCAAATTATCCCAACGAACATCATGAGGAGCTGGTGCCAATCGGGCAATTAATCTGTGAACATGTGGATCTAAGACCGTCTGGGCTGCCATTTGTGCTGAAGCAACAGAATCCATTGTAACGAATGCAGATTTGGCCTTGATAAATTTTTTATTTCTTCTTGCATCTCTGATCTCTGCATCGACTCTGTTCAATTCTTCGGAATAATGATCAATTGCATCTACTTTTTCACCGAATAAACCAAGAAAGCCCAATTTCAAAGTAGGCCTCTTTGACCTTGACGATGGATCTTCGTCTGGGGAATTGTAGTTCAGTTGTCTGACAGGTGCAACTGATGGATCCAAGTTACCATAGGTGTAAACTTCAACCTTGAGATTGATATAGTTGGCGTAGTAGACTTCCAAGTTTCTGATGATCTCCTTTCTTCTAGCAAACAGTTCTTGTAAGTGAGACCAGTCAGAGGCAAACTCAATTCTACTCACCTTACCAATGCCTAATTCTTCAATGTAGTTTTTAAGCTTTTCTTCATCAAAAACAGTAGATGTCGATGGTACCAAAGAATGAGATGGGTTCATGAAAGCTTCTGGAGACTCTTCAGCCAAGACATTGTGATTATACTCTTCTGGGTTGAATTCATCAGGTAATCCTTCTAGAAGAATGGTTCTATCAGTGACCGAGTTCTGTTGACCCAAATACTTCTGTCTTTTCTGGACAACTTTCTCTGTTTGCTGCCAAAGCAAATAATAAGCCAATCCTGTAAAGACATAAGTGAAGACCGTATACATCCAAGCCGCCTTGTATCTGTTCATATCAGCAGGAGGGGAAAAGTCTGGTGGCCCATCAGAAAAGTCGGTACCTTTGAAGAAATTAGTGATGTGCCAAGTGTAATAATCACCTGTCCATGAAATACCATCACTATCAAAGTGACCCGTGTAATAAAACCGTATAGGACCAATGAAGCAAATAGAGACAGCAGAGAATAGAGCAAATAGTTTGATTGCCATTCGAAAGAATCCAAGGAACACATATGCGTCCAAGCCACTGTGTTCCAATATCTCTTCATCTGTGACTTTGTATAAAGCCGCCATCCAACCAAAGTAACTATTGGGTAGATTTTTCAAATCTTTCTTTCTTAGTAGTCTGACAGCATAAATATGAGGCCATCTATATCTGAGATAACAAAACGTTATAAAGGCTGATAGCCCTAGAACAATGGATACTACCAATTGTGCTTTGAAAACTCGTAAAGGTTGTTTAGTGGGATCTATATCTGGCGGAAGTGCACTCATTCTTGATGGCGTGTTCTTGGATCGAAAAAACCATATGAAATTTGATGGTGAGAATCAGCGGCGGACAAGTGGAGATAAATATCTGATGTAAGTTTGGATTTGTTGAAAGTGGTCTTAGATACTAATAAGGATAGTTCGATGTGTACACATACACAACTGATTTGGCGCGTATCACAAGCGATCCGTTGTTGACAACAGAAAGAATTCCACAAAGTCGCGTTTTCCATTGATCTGGTTTTGACCGGCGATTTTAATGCTTAACAGGCGGGTCGGACAATTGAAAAATCCTTCAGCTGCGCCAAAAATAATTTATCCTATCTGCATGAATTCGCATGTCTTGTTTTTATTTTTGCGGAAAAACCAACAAAAGAGTAATAGCTAACGCAAATGAACGATAAACTACACATCATCAGCTAACCATTCCATAAAAACAAAAATCTTTGTATCGAAGAGACTCTATACACACGTAATCATATGAAATATCTTCCGAATCTCACCATATACTCCCGTCTTTCTTTTTTTTTCTCGATAGATCAACAGCACACTGACAGAACTGCAGGCCAAAACCCCCATTAAATAAAAATAACTTAAAACTGTCCCTGAAATACACCTATTCCTTAATCATAATAATATACAAAAACACAACCCCATTAAATGTTAAAATTTTCCCATATAATTAGGCGCACATTTAGAACATTCTAATGTGTTGTTGCTGTTGTTCAACGTCAAACCCACCGAATGATTGTGGTTGCTGTTGAACCAAACCGGTAGCACTAGCAATGGAATTAGAACTGGTCATTTGAGATGGGTGTGGAGTCGCAGCACCTGAGTTGGTTTGCTGTTGTTGTGGTTGGCATGTGATAACAGCAGCTGGGAAGTCGATGGATCTTGGAGCTCCACATCTTAAACAAGAGATATTCTTAGCAAAGTTATGGTATTGACAGGTTTCATTGAGACATTTCCAGTCACCAGCTCTGAATGGAACAGATCTATTGTTGTTATTGTTATTGTTATTGTTATTGCTATTGTTATTGTTATTGCTATTGTTGTTGCTATTGTTGTTTTGGTTGTTGTGGTTATGGTTATGGTTATGGTTATGGTTATTGTTCATTAAATGCTTTTTGTTGTGGTTGTTATTGTGATTGTGACCATGGTTGGAATGTTGGTTATGGTTCATTTGTTGCTGTTGAGGTTGTTGCTGTTGTTGTTGCAGATGTTGCTGGTTGTTGTTTAGATTGTTGTTGCTATTATTATGGCTGTGGATATGTTGAGAATGAGCACCACCGTTGCTGTTAGTGCTGCTGTTTGTACCGGAAAAAGGCTTAATTTGTTCTTGAATGGCAACGGCAGTAGCAGCAGGGAAAGAACATCTGAAACAAGCTGTTCTTCTTTGGAAGTTAGAGAAACCACAACTTGGACAGTTCCAATCGCCTGGTCTTGGTCTGTTCTTAGATTGCGGGAAAGCGGTTAAAATTTCTTGAGCACGGTCTAAGATTCTGGCACTGGAAGGTTGGACTTCAACAGGCTTATCGTTCAAGCAACGGCCATTCATACCGAGGAATTCTGCTGCCTCTTCATGAGTGGAGAAAACAACGAAACCGGAACCAGTTGGTTTATGTTGGTCTGGAGTTTTTAAGGTCCAGAAGGCAATTGGTCTGCCACCGTGAGAGGTGAACCAAGATTCAAGTTCAGATTGGGTAGTATCATGGGCCAAATTGTTCAAGTGTAAAACCTTGGAACGTTCAGATAAGAAACAACGAATATCAGCCTTAGAATCAAATGGTCTGGTGAGAACATCTGGGTGTTCTTCAGCAGGCTTGGACTTTTTGACTAATTGGGTCAACATATTGGTTAAGATTTCAACTTCTTCTGTGGCTCTCTTTGGAACAGAGCCAACATTAGCATAAGTCAAAGGTGGTGCCAAATCCACTTCCAAAGCGGTCAAGATATTACCAAGATTGGTAACACTGTAGCTTAAAGTTTCTGGATGGTGGACTTGCCATTTCAAATATTCGTTCTTCAAAGCGAAAGATTTCGAGTGTTGTAAGTATGGAGGTAACACAACGCTCTTATCTCTAGCCTCTCTTGGTAAGCCAACTCTTAAGTCCCAGGCATCAAAGGTAACAAAGACGAAATCTAAGCCTTTGGAAATGATAAATTCATTGACAAATTGATCGATCTTTAAGATCCCTTCTTTAAAGCCAGAAGCAGTAGCGAGATCTTCCCAGTTCAGGCCGGAGGATGTTGGAATTGGGCTGTTGACTGGTCTGATCAAGACAGAGTCGCTAGCAAGAACTTCTAAAGAAGAACTGGAGATTAAGTTCCAAGCAATCTCAATAGCTTCACTGGATTCATGAGTGACATAAGCTGGATTCTGAGCCAACGTAGTAATTATATGTAAAGCAACGTAGAAGTCAGTCATATTTATGATGATCTAATAAATAATGCAGGAGTGTGGATGAAATGATGTGTAGATGAAATGAAGGAAAAACCAAAAATCCAATGAAGACAAAATAAAACACTAACCTTCAACAAATGCAAAACCCTGATATAAAATCAAAACTTGGAGGTAAATACCCAACCTCTACGAAAAGAAAAAACTAAGACGAAAACACCGAAAAAAAACAGAGACAAGAAAAGAAAACTGAAAAATGCAAAACTGAGGACCAAGTTTTCCAATTCTTTGATGTGTAATTGTGATTGTTTCAGACTGGACCAATGATTTGTATGCAATAGAAACCTCACAAAATAAAATGATTAATTCACGTTTAAAGTTTTAACATAATGGGTCATAGAGCGCTGCCAATCAACCTATTGTTTTGGTTTTCGAAATTTTTTTTCCAAATCTCATGCGCCGGGCGACAAACGCGTTGGCGCTTAGGAGTTGAGAATTTATTATGTAAGGTTGCACGTAAAGTTATGTCAGTTCCCAATGATAGGGCAATGATATGTACTACCAACCACTTGCAAGCTCGGGCTAATATCTTTTAAGTTCGATATTATCGCTACATGTTGGATATCCCCTGTTCATTGAAATTCATTGTCATTTTGCCATAACGACCTGGTTAAGCTAGAGCAATGATAATACCTAATACTTACAGAGGGTGGTTCCTACCTTAGCTAGTTGACTTATATATAGAGTGGAGGATGGGGGCTTTGGAAGTTTTCTATAAGAATTTAACTAAATTCATTGATTTCTATAAAAAGAGGAATTGATTGAAAAAAGTCACTCAATAACTAAAACTCAAGTAGCGTCATATCCCACATGAAACAAAAAAAGAGATTTAATTTAGCCCAGGATCAAACTGGGGACGTTCTGCGTGTTAAGCAGAAGCCATGACCAACTAGACCACGAAACCACGTTTGTTGACTTTGAGGTCAGTTAAACGAAACCCAAGAGAAAGATAGAAGGACATGTGGCTTACATTAGGACTGATTTTTATTACGATCAAAACTCCCAAGAATCATGGCGGCTTTGGGCTTATCGACTTGAAATCATAATTACAGGGACATAGAGCAAAAGTCATCCACTATGCCATAGTGAATAATCGATTTCAGGCTTTCCAACAGCTTCGCTTCAAAATACAGAGATATGTCACAACAATTACGGTAACCTTTGAGATCCATCCGTTGCGTAACGCTAATTGTCACATTACTGTGGTTTCAAACGATCCTAACTTGCCAATCACACAACAATTCCACAACAACTACTTCCATGATAGACACTTTGACTATCGCAGGGCTGATTTCCAAGATTATAAAGAAATAAGCAGGACACATAATGTCCACACTAAACGTTCGACCAGTAGTAACAAAATTTTGTCCTTTCCATGATATAAGTTTTTAACTGGTGAACTACTGCAATTATTTAATACCTTAGACAGTTCATCTTTAAGAAGCCTCATTCTAATCCAGTTGGAACCATTACCACAATGAAAAAGTTCTTCGAAATCATTCCTGAATTATACAAGAGTGCTTACCCTTATTCTTCCAGACACAGGTCAGACTTGAAAGAGCCTGATTTTGCTAAGGCATTCACTGAAAGAGAACAAAGCTGGATATTAGCTTGGTTTGAAGTCATCCCTTATCAGTATGAAGTACACTCCGAGTTAGATATGGAATTTTTCAATCTCATTCGCAAAGATATCATGGACAAATACGTCAACAATATCACCTGGTTGACACCGAAATTGAAGAAAATGAAGGACAATCACTGACGAAGAGATATCACTGGAACCCTTTAAACACTTTTACAAGAAGTTTAAAGAAGTTAAAGGAACAGTTATATCGAGAGAGATACTGCTGGACGATACGACTGATGAGGCAGTGTACGGATTGAAGGATGAGCAGCTTTGGATTCAAACCTGAGCAAAGCTGTACAAGCTTCAGACTCAATTACCAGGAATTCTCCAGTCATTACATCGATTCCATTTGGAGCTTTATGATCACCAATTTCATTTCAGATCAACTTTGGACCCATCAAAGCCCAATGCAAATGATAAATTATGTTGTTTGTGTCATCTGAAAGAAGAAAGCTTTACCCATCTATTTCAATTTTGTTTAGTATCTCAATTCATTTGGAAAGAAGTCATTAAACACGAAACTGCTTCACCTCCCCCAATATCGTTAGACCGATTCTACTTCCCAGTTAAGGAATCACCAATGTAAATTTACGAACGAAGCTGGTTCATTGAGATCTTATGGAATATCAGAACGAGCAGAAGATAGCAGAGCAATAGGTTAATACAATTTGGAATTGAATCAATAAGAAAGGAATCTTTAGTGACTTACAAAAAGAAGAAATATTTAAAACAATATGTTGAGCAAATGAGGAAGACCTGAAAGGTTTTCTGAGAATATAAATTCATTTTCCACCGTTCATCTCACCTGATCCCAGAACTTGAAAGGTATTCAACGCATTTGATCACCTTGGAACTTAGGGGGGTATAATCAGAGTGGGCCAATAATTCTAATTTGATAAGGGTTATAACTGATACAATAACGAATATTGTCCGTTCCTCAATTGCTCATAAAACAAATTAAGAAATACAGCTAACAACATAATCCAATCTTGATTATTTACAGGTTCCAACTTAAGTCCGATTATTAGTTTGACTGAATTTTCTGGAATTATGGAATTTTATTATATGCGAATTTTATAGGAAAGCTATTTTTGAAGTGTTAATATATGATTATACGAGGGGAAAGTTTCTTAATTGGCGGACCTTAAACAATAAGAGTCAAGTGTTGCCGAAATATAAATAGGGTCATACCTGACTCCTAACTATCACATAATTCCATTTAAATTAATCAAGGATATAATTATTGAAATAAAAAAAGAAGAAATTTATATTTGAAGAATGGTTAAATAAAACTGGAGAATGCATCTATTGTAGAATCACTGGATGTATTAGTAGATTGGAACCAATGATTACAAATATTGAAAAAAGTGATCAAAAGTATATCCATGTACATTGGTCACAAATTATCATAAGGAAACCAAATAATTTTTTCTTAATTATATGGTTTGATTCTATGGTTTCTGTAGGATGTTATACCTAATTATTTTATTATTTAAATGATATTATAATAAAAACTCGCTTTAATAAAACAAGAAAAGGAATTATGTGAATGATTTAATTCGTTTGAATTATGGAATCTATTATTGACTTAATAGTTGGAAATTGGAAATAATCGTGAGCCATTATTGATTTATTTAATTTGAATGGAGCTAGAAATTATTGGCAAACGGTTTCTATTAAGTAATTTTGGGCTGTAAATTAGCACAGGACCCCCCGACCCGATGATATTATAGAGTGATATTTTCTTGGGTATCCAGTGCACCTCGGGTCAATATAAAATTTGAAATTGTAAAAGTATTCAGAGCGGAAAACGAAGTAACTAATTCTTGGAACCACAGTTCAAACGAGTAATGCAGGATACTGTATACTGTGTCATAATATACGTCATCTGAAATAGAGATTGACTATATAGGAATAGTTAAGCTATAAATTTCAAGAATAGGGTTAATCTTTGATTGTCTAGTATCATCGCACTATGAGTTATATAGAGGGCAAGTCTGTTTTTTTCCAACTATTTACCAAAGACACCCCTACAATGTAGTAATCCACGATACACGTGTTCATCAGTAAGATAAGTATTTGCCCCATAATATCTTTTTTAACTTCTTATATGGGTCTGTGTCTTTGTCACTGATTCATTGTGGATCTGTTCTTGGACACAGCAACTGTGCACATCTTTAATTATCTGCCGATGTCAAACCCCCTAATTTATATGGTATGGTCTTTCGCTTACACTAGGTAAAGATTAACTGTGGTGGCCATGTTTCTCGACAAATGTGAGTTGTCCCCATATTCAAAATGACAATGTGGGCTCTACATCTAGTATTTTTTTAAAAATATTTGGAACATACTTAACACTGTTATAAACGGAAGGCATAATGCAAAAACGCACACACACATAGCTGCTGGGTAAGACGAACACTAGTAATACTCCAGAGCCGATCAAAACATCGTAGTTAGTTATTGGTACAACTCGCAATATGCCCACCTATTCAAAACTGAAATGAGTGTTCAATATCTGCGAATCATTTCGCGAGATTGATGGGAAAGATGAAAGGAGACTGCGATCGTAATTTACCGCTGAGCTGCAGCCTTGGTGAGGTTCAACTTTTTCTAATTGACTTTAATTTGTTTCTGGTTCCAGAAATCGAAGTGCAAAAGTAGAACAGAGAATATTGAACAGAACCAAAAACAATTATATTAGATATCGATATAAATAATCAATTGCTGCCTACAATAGGCTTTTAAGTAAACAAGAATAAGGGAATAGTTTAACAAAGCTCATAAATGACGAGACACTGTAAACTAGAAACTAGCCGATAAGCAGAATTATCGCATTTGCTTCAATCGATTATTACAAAACTGTTTATTATCTTGAAATATTTGAGATCAAAACTTCACCAATCAGGAACCACCTCGTGTATATGTTATAGAAACAATACGAAATACTAGCATAGCACGCTCAAGGAGTTTCGGTTGATTTTGTACCAATATCATGATGTGTTGCTGCAAAATTCTGTCATACAGGTCCAGTAACTTCATATTATTTAGACTTTGTGTAACATGGTTTCGAGCGCAGATATATATTCACAAATTCGGACCTCAAACGTACCACTATGCATTGCATTTAAAGACAGTGGCTTCTAATGTATTCTAATCTAATCTGATCTAATCCAATATAATCAGATATCAGATATATCTAAATAATCTTGACAGTACGTTCCCAATGCCAAAGTCTGATTAGAACGAAAACAGTTTATGCCTAGATAACCATATTGTAAGTTAGCTGTCACTCATAAGTAATAGGTGATGTATTATTACAGGCAGAAGGTGCTCTAATTTTTCATATTTAGATTCATTAAATATAGTTCTGGGTAAATCCAAAAAATAATTTACTATACCGCTTTAGCTTTGATTTTTTTGTCATGGGAGCGATAGACTCTGTAGCTGACTAAAGGTCAAAAGCTATTAGTAATCTGTTGCCGGAGACGGAAAATCTTTCCGGCACGGATGTGCTAGGCTCAAGGACTTGAAGCCATTAAAGAATAAAATGGCACTTTATTTTTTAACGTGCTATAAAAGGTGCTTTTGAGATTGTATGGCTTTAAGTCAATTATAATTTTGTGAATCTTTGGATAAAAATCCCGGACCAGGTATGGGTTGAAACAATCAGAAAGGGATAAAGAAAAACCCCGTTGGCGAAAATCTAAAATTTCCCAAATTGTAAATTAATTCCGTCTCCACTCGGGAATTTCTGATCAAGGACCAAGAAAAGTCTGGAAATGTTTTCCAAAACCGGCAATCGATTCCTTTTAGTTGGAGCAACCAACGTGGAGACATGCAATCATTCCTAATGTCCCAAACGCCTCCTGTTGTACCTTCTAAAGAGACTGTACAGTCTCCATTTTTATTTGGGAGAGAATTATAAGCATCTTGGAAGAGAATATAACTAGAGTTTACTTTATTGCAATAATTGTTAAAAACGGGAGAGTGATCTGGATTAGTTTCATTCCCATAATCTATTATATCTTGAGTTAATCGTAAGCGCCACATGTACCTTTTATGTCAATAAAGATTTTTTTACATTGCAAAACAATAAATAATTTTTTAGATAACATATAATACACGGGAACAAGACAAAGCAAGACAGTGTATATATTCTTTGGAGAAACGCGGGTTTTGGGCCAATTAACTATCAGAACGCGATCGGAATCGTGAGCCCGCACATGCATGTACATGTGGGCGCTGGAAAATCAGAACAGCTACTGATAAAAATCCAAGACAAGATATAAAACTAGAGTCCGTTCGTCTTCTTTTGCCACTGTTCATTGTTCAAGCACTCTTTCTTTGAGAACTTATCAACAACAATCAATTAATATCAAACATGTCCACTGAAGGCCAAATTATCACCTGTACCGCTGCTGTCGCTTGGGAAGCCGGCAAGCCATTAGCCATTGAAGAAATCGAAGTTCTTCCACCAAGAGCTCACGAAGTCCGTATCAAGTTGGACTTTTCTGGTGTCTGTCACACTGACGCTTACACATTATCTGGTCAAGATCCAGAGGGTGCTTTCCCAGTTATCTTAGGTCACGAAGGTGCTGGTGTTGTCGAATCTGTCGGTGAAGGTGTCACCTCTGTCAAGGTTGGTGACTCTGTCATTGCCCTTTACACTGCCGAATGTCGTGAATGTAAGTTCTGTAAGTCTGGCAAGACCAACTTATGTGGTGCTGTTAGAGCTACTCAAGGTAAGGGTGTTATGCCAGACGGTACTTCCAGATTCAGACACAAGGCCACCGGTAAGGAAATCTTACACTTCATGGGTTGTTCTACTTTCTCTCAATACACCGTTGTTGCCGATGTCTCTGTTGTCGCTGTCAACTCCAAGGCTCCAAAGGATGTTACTTGTTTGTTAGGTTGTGGTGTTACTACTGGCTACGGTGCTGCTATCAACACTGCCAACGTCCAAGAAGGTGACACCGTCGCTGTCTTTGGTGCTGGTATTGTCGGTCTATCTGTCGTTCAAGGTGCTGTTGCCAGAAAGGCCTCTAAAATCATTGTCGTTGATATCAATGATTCCAAGAAGGAATGGGCTGAAAAGGTTGGTGCCACTGACTTCGTCAACCCTTCCAAGTTACCAGAAGGTAAGACCATTGTTGACCACTTGATCGAAATGACCGATGGTGGTTTAGACTTCACTTTCGACTGTACTGGTAACGTTACCGTTATGAGACAAGCCTTAGAAGCCTGCCACAAGGGTTGGGGTCAATCTATTGTCATTGGTGTTGCTGCTGCCGGTAAGGAAATCTCCACTAGACCATTCCAATTGGTTACTGGTCGTGTCTGGAAGGGTTCTGCTTTCGGTGGTGTTAAAGGTAGAACTCAATTACCAGGTTTCGTTGAAGACTCTTTGAACGGTCTTTTGAAGGTTGAAGAATTCATCACTCACAGACAACCATTAGCCGAAATCAACGAAGCTTTCCACGACATGCACAAGGGTGAATGTATCAGAGCTGTCTTAACTTTACAAGACAAATAACAACTAAATTCCAAATTAATTAAAAACAAATTTTAAAATTTGGCTTTCTGTTCTATATATGAACTCATTTAATTTTCGTCATATGTGTATTTTCTTTTAATCAGATGTTGATCGTTTTGTTAAATTGAAAGAGCTGATGTATATCAGAGATCGAATCTGAAATCATTGCACTTTGGGCTACTACAATACCTAGTTATTAGTTTTATTGTCGTTATAGGTCCTTTCATTGGTATTCCTCTTTTATTTTGGATTTTATGGCAAATATTTCTTATTATTCAGTTTAATTAATAATACATAAGTATTCTTATCGCTATTATTAATTGTATCTAGATTTTAATTAATATTGGTGCACAAACTTGAATAGTTCTGTAGTAAGTAGACATTGCATTTGTTATTTGTCCGTTGCTGCGTTCACTCCGACATGCGTTCACTCCGACATGCAACAAAAAAGTGCTTTTCGGGTAGCTCTAAACCCGAAAGCTTTATCATCTGGTTTTGGAAACCAAGGTGATCCCTTTTCTTGGAATTCTAAAAACGCGCTTTCCGGCTTCATTTCAACGATCGGGTGAAATAAATTTAAAACCATTGATAGCCTTGGAGCTCTTGATCGAACGTTATTTGAATGGCACTTTCGATAGAGACCAAGAATTGGAGAAGTATCTGTTCACGAAGAAAAACAAACATAATTCTTCAAGTACCAGACGTCATAATCCCACTCGCTAATCCTACAACACAGTCTTGGAAGTACTCATTAGGTAATTCAAATCATCTGTATAAGTAGTTAAGAATTTACATGTTATCAAACGTAGTCTGGACAACTACGAGTAATATCCGATTTGCCTTGAATAATTCACCTATCAGATGTAGTGTGGTAGACTGGGATCGACCATGTTCTTCTATAAAACTTCAGTTTTCAAAACATATAAAACTTTAAACGCCGGAATACTACAAAGTATGATGTGAAAATACCCATAGTTGAGTCTTTCGACCCAATTTAGAAACACAGAACGCAGATAGCGCGCCCGCGGACGGACTGAATAGGTCATGGGAAAGGTTTGGGGAGTTTACTGCGCAAAGGAAAATTCCTAGTTTAGTGCTCGGTTTACTGACAGCTGAGAGCATACGAGTATTTGAAATTCAAGATGTTTCCTCAAGGATGGTCATTTATGGTCAAGGCCAAAGACCTTCAAAGTTTGTTCGTATGGGATGTCCAGATGAGAATGATTGGTGGCAACCGATATACTTCGTTTATTATTGATCCATTTGTAATTGTTTAGTTCGAAAACGTGGTTCCTGGATCGTCAGAATCAGGGTCTACGTCTGTGGATTTAGAATTACTGTTAGATAACTCGTTCATTGTACCTTTACCAATAAACTGATATTCTATCTGGTAAATCTTATCTCTCTTCGATATCGTTTTTATACAGCATTAGATTCAGATTCATATATGATCAAGGACCTACTTCGTGAAGATTTTCATCCTTTGCATGTCGACTTTGCCTGCATTCGGATGTTCGTCATAATAAGATCCAACAGTATCACGTGGTTCTATCATAGGGCAGCCTTGTATATACTCAAGCTTATTTAAAAGGTTTGGAATTTCCACTTTTATATTTTTGAAGACTCATCATAATTTCACCGAACATTCGTTGATAAAAACTTCTTGGCCTTAGCCTTTCTATTGTTACACCACGAACAATAAAGCTTCAATTTTTACGTTACAATCGGACCTTTTGCAGATAGTGCCAAATCTTGTCCGCAGCAGCCGTTATCAGTTAACGATTGTGTTTTTCGGAACTTTTCTGCCTGATATACTCGGTCAAATCATGTCCGCACCTTTTGTAATTGCCGGCGAAAGATGGCGGAGACGTTTGGCTGGTCATCTCGCTGCTGCACCTATTGATAGAAGAAGCTGAAATATTTTACCGATTCATATCAATGCCAATTAACCATCGCCTCTTTGTTTAACTCGAACAAAGTTGGCTCTTCAAAACAACACAAATGACACATTCATTACAAACCCGAGCACAAGAACCTCTAGTTTCCAAAGTGGTCAAGAGGAAATATTCACGTAGCGGTTGCACAGAATGTAAGAAAAGACGAATGAAATGTGATGAAAATAAGCCAAAATGCTGGCAATGCGATAGGTTAGGCCGTGATTGTATCTATATCATCAATGCTAAAAACAAGAAACGTCGCCAGCCAACGACCAAGAAGAATACCACTGAGGTTAACGGAAGTGAAGATGCTGAGTCCAATCATACGACTAATAACTCTCAGGAATGCTCTCCCATTCAGCTTATCAATGGGATCAGTTCAAATGTTACTGCTTCAAGTCTTTCTCAAGATCAAATCAATGGTGCTTCTGCATCCCAGCAACAACCGCCAGCAGCAGAAGACTTTGACTTCGTTTCATTAAAGGATTTTAATTCTTTATACAATGATTTGAATGATTTGGTGAATTGGAGATTAGAACAAACTTTGACACCAAACTTACAAAAGTTCATCGAAACCAATGATGATTTCAGTACGACTTTCTCCAAGATAGCTATTCCTGCTGATATCGACCAACTAACTACCAACGATGATCATGTCCCAAGAACTTACGATAACAAAGAAATCTTCTTAGATTTGAAGTTCAGTGAGTTTCAACTCGGTGAGCCACACATGGAATATCTTTCTATCTTCTACCATAAGTTTTCAAACACTTTATGTCCCTTCCAGCCACAATTCAATATCAATCCTATCAGAGACGTGTTATTACATTACAGTAAGAGAGATCCATACATCTTGTATGCCATTCTTGCAACTGGTTCCAGATTAAAACATAAAGAGAAAGGTAACATCCAAGACGATCAAGCATTCTGTTCATATCTGTCTTCTTGTTTGAACATTCTTGGAGAAAACTTTGAAAACGAATCTTTAATCTTGGAGAGAATTGAATCAATGTTGCTTACTATCTTATTGTTAACTTCAGACTGCGGGTCCAGTCGTAATATTAGATGGAGAGCTCATTTACGTGGTGCCAAAGAGTTACTTAAGAAGTCTTCTCTTTTGAAAGTTAACACTGATGTTTTGAATCTTTGCAAGAATTGGCTTATTTGTTATGAAGTTTTGGCAGGGTTGACAAATCCTTACGGTGGTATTTTCCAGGACGATTTGGTTAACGAGATTGATCAATTCGTCATTAACGATGATTCTTATTTACAATCTTTGATCAAATTCCAAATGATCCAACCAAATTCGGGGTTCAATCTTATGTCGGGTCATTTGATCCAATTAGATTTAATCTTCAAGAAAATCATTATCATCAAGAATAAACTCAGAAACTATCAAGGTGATGATTTCTTCCTTGATTTCACAGAAGATCTCGTACCAATTAATGAAGTTCTTCAGTTATTAACAGATTTAACAAACGTTGAAAAACAGCACATTGCACCATCTAGCAACAGCTCCAACAATATCATCTTGAACAACAACATCCCAATATCGTTAATGGACATCACAAACCATTGTCACATCCAAGCAGCTAAATTGATTATTCTTACAGAATTTATGAAGATCCCACCAGAATCTACCATAATCCATCAAGCAATTCAATCCACATTATCATACCTTTCTTTCCTTCAAGAAATGGATTTCCAATTTGATAATCTTTGTTTGACGCATTTGCATTTCGTGATGGTTGTGTTAGGGAAATCATCATCAGATCATCAACATCAGGTATTCATACAGAGAGTATTGACAAGATTTGGTGAATTAGGCTTGGATTCTGCATATTACAATTTGAATAAGTTGGAAAGTTTATGGAACGGGGTCGTTGATGATGGGGAAGATGAAGATATCTTGACATGGTAAGGAAGCTGGATTGGTCTTTTCATAAGAGATATTTCATGTATTCATTAACTAATTCTAAATAGATGATTTCTACTAGATTTTAATTCTAAATGTTATAACTCTATTGTACCCTTTTACCTGCTTGGTAGTCTTTCTAATTTTCGCATCCGAGCTTAACCTCTTCCATACAATAACTCACCCGAAGATTACATTCTGAAACAATCAGAATTCGGTAAAATAAAGTCCCAATCTGATATGATCCTTTGATATCATTCATTCTTTCTTTGTTCCATGTTCCAAATATTGCACCTGAAATCACAACTTCAATTTACGACAACCTCGTCAAATTCAACTTCATCTCTCCTCTGCCACCCAAACAACTATCCATAACTAAGTAGTATCTTTCTGATCTTCAGTTCTTTAGTTTTATCACCATCCTTTGGAGCATGTACAGAGAATTGATTAAGCTGAAAATCATCCAATTCTAGAATACTGCCAAATTAAGATTCCAAAATCTACAAAATTTGCTCTTCCTCCAGCGCGCGATTTTGAAAAACATTCATACCTTCTATAATTATTATTCTTCAGAGATGTTATCACTGCAAACTTCCCATCGTAGAATCACATATCTCCTGATTTAACAATCTGTAAACGTTAAAAGTTTGATACTAATGACTCTTAGGATGCTAATTGATAAGAGACGATGGTTGCTATAGAGGCAGTACAGTTAAACTGTGGTGCTGAAAGAATACTTTATCTTTTTAATACATTATATACATGAATAGAATACATTCGGGATCTAAGTGGGAAAATTTTTATATATAAGAAACCCATAACCTGCTGACAGTGAACGTTATCGAGCCACCTGCGGTTGAAGAGATACCAGTATAGCTTTCATCAGACGTTGTTACGTGGTTTAGGGTATTCTCATGATCTTTTCAATTCAAAGAATAAGAGGCTTGCCACCAGCCCTAGATGTTGTAAGATAACCTCTGGTAATATTTGACTAATGTATCCATCCAAGTATCTAAACTATATGATTGGTGAAAGGGAAGTGATATTTTGCGGACTTTTCTTTCAGTCTCGTAATGGCCTCCAGGCATCACTCGTATATTTTTTTCCCTCGGATAATCATATATTAATACTTCAAAAATAACTTTCCTATAAAAATTGCCTATAATAAAATTTTATAATCCCAGGAAATTCATTCAATCCAACAATCAGACTTTGAGATGGATGCTGTAGATGATCAAGATTGGAGTAGGTCGTTGGTTGTAACTCTTAATTTGTTTTATGAGCAATTGAGGAACAGAAAATTTTGTCGTTGTATCAATT
>JAKTTJ010000070.1:0-56556 GCA_030581495.1 Waltiozyma xylosica | reverse complement strand
ACATCGATCTTCAATCAAAATTCAGAATTCTCAACACCATCAAACGCTGCAGTTTGTGTAGCTCGACCAACCACTTCAGGTTTGAATGCAATGTCAACAGTACCAGATGCTTCAATATAGGCCATAATTAAATAAAAACAAAAAAAAATTCTTTAGTTTGTTGATCTTCATATATAATAAATCTATAATAAACGATATATATCACCAAAAAAGAAAAACAGATTTATGCGGTTGTGTTATATCCTTGTTTGACCATTCACCTTCAAGTTCTGTATTATTGGTCTATGGTTTGTTTCTTTTATTTGTTTTTCTTTTATATAAGAAAGCATCTGTTTCCTCGTTATTCAGAAGCCTGCTTTATATATTTTTCAATTATTTAATCAGTTTGTCTATAACTTTGTGAAACTGTAAATTTTACAATCGCCAATATTATTTGTTCAAGTTTTATTCGGTTTGTGATCACGTTTTCAAGTGACTCCGCTCAAAGCTTCTTCTCGGGGTGCTCTGTTGTGTGCAGGTGATTTTAGCTCCTTGGGGGAAAGTATTACTCGGATCACCTTTTCCCATCGGATGTTTAAAGCGGAGTGAATGATCATCTACGCTCGGATGATTGTTTTAATCTCGGGTGTATATTTTAGGATTTGGAGAATTTCACTCCTCTTATATATTTGAAAGCGCCGGTGACAACTAGTTAACTCTTCGGACGTCTATCTTAAGCTGTCTCTCTGGGCTTGTAAGAGTAAATTTTCATAGATTATTTTTCAGTGTATCAATATTATATAATCAATATATACTCAAATTCGGGATCATAATTATAGAGAAATCTAAAACTGGCGATACGAAGGGCAATTTTCATCACGGAACGTTTCTATCAGGTAAGATAATCAGAAGATAACTGATCAATTTGAGTGAGTCGTTATTATCGTGTTTAATCATCCATCAAGGAGTAGTTCTTCTTGGATAACTTGCTTCTAAGACCCTTACCATAGAAGAAGAATGCGAATGGAATGAGAATCATAGCAGTGGCAATAAAAGCTAATAACCAAGAAGCCCATTGTAAACCTAATTTTCTGTACATTTGTGGGGTGAATAATGGGAAAGCGGCCCCACCAGCGGATCTCAAGAAAACCTTTGTGGCTAAAGCAGAAGAGGCGAAAACAGCATAACAGTCGATGATGTAGTTGTTAATGGAATAGTAAATCAAGACCATACCGTAACCGAAAGCTAAACCGGAAGAAGCAGGACCAACCCAAATTATATGCTTGAAAGAAGTTGCACCTAAGATCCAAAGACCGATAGCGGCAAATGGAGCACCAATCATAGCACCTACTAAACGATCCTCAGGGGTTGGTGTTCTTCTGTGAGTCAATTCGACGTATTTAGCTTCCAAGTATGGGGTGGTGACCAAAGCCAGACAGGCCCCGATTAAAATTGGGATCAACATTAAACCAACATAAGCATCGTTGTAACCGTATAATTCATCAAAGATAACTGGGTAAGCAAAGAAAAATGCATATAACAAGGCGTAAATCAAACAGACGTAGAAACACATCAAGTCTAAAACAGGTTCACTGATAGCAAAGTACAATGGTCTGATTAGACATGTTTGAATCAATTCCACAGCAGACAACTTCCCATGTGCTTCTTGTTCAGTCATGATCTTTGGATTACCAGTTTCTTTTCTTAATCTAGCGGCCTTTCTCTTCAAAATGACTGGAGCGTAAGTTTCTGGAATCAAAGATGAGAGAACCCACATCAAACCACCGAAAGCCAAATTGACCCAGATAATTAAATCATATCTACCAGTCTTAATGTTGATCCAACCGCAAACCAAAGGACCAAAGACTGGGCCACAGTATGGGGCAAATGCGAAATAGGCAATAGCTTTACCTCTAGTTTCAGTTGGGAACATATCGGCAATAGAACCACCAACCAATGATAAACCAGAACTGGACATGACACCACAGATGAATCTGCAGACTAAGATTGTACCAATGTTCTTACCAACAGCACATGGAATGTTGAAAATAACGTAAAGCAAAAGGGAGATGAAATAAACCGGCTGTCTACCAATCATTTCTGATAATGGTGACCAAATCAAAGGTCCGAGAGAGAAACCCAAGACCATTAAAGAACATGTCAAGGTGGAAACTTCAGTGGAAACATGGAACTTATCGTTAATTAAACCTAAACCACCAGTAACACAGGAAGAACCAAAAGCAACTGCAATAACCAAAATAGAAAGAACAATGGTATAAGTCCATCTTTTCCAAGCTGGCCAGTTGTGCGGGTTTTCTGGATCATTTGTCACGAAAGTAACGAACTCAATCTCGGCATCTAATTCTTCAGCTTCTTGTTTCTTTTCTTCGTTCAGCTGGTTGGTTCTGGTCTTGGATAGCTGGGTTTGGTTTCTACCAATAGATTGTAAGGTTGATATTGGAACTAAACCAGTGGAGGTTTCTAAAGTATATTCTTCTGGAAAGATTGGATTTCTGATATTTGTTGGAGCGTTAACATCAGGAATTGGAATGTTAGAGTCTAAACCGTATTCTTGTAAGGACTTGGCAGTCTCTGTAGGTACCAATTTCAGATTACTGATGTTTGTACTCGTAAGGCCCAATGGACCACTTGGTTCTTGTGGGATATACGCTTGTGGAACATTGTTAGCTGTTTGTTCAGAGTGTTCTAACTCCAAAGAGTTGATGGACTCTTCATCGTCACTTGGTATGTACGTGTGGTTAGACATTGTTTGTTTTGCTCTGCAAGTGTTGTGCACTATTGTAGTAGTTTTGATATTCAAAGAATCTAAGAAAAAATTGGAGTTGGTGTCATGATAGCAATTTGTCTCTGATATCTCGGGGGTTCTCTTCTTTATATACAAGTTAGCAAATCCTTCTGCAAGCAGTTGGGTGTGGGTTTTTGCTGGCAAGAAAGTCTGGAAATCTGCGCGGCCCGTGGACTTCTTGCAAGCCCCCCAAAAAAGCAGCTGGAATTTGCGCACCAACGATGGGCTGGATGCTCAAGCGTTATTTTACCAAACACCTAGTACTTGGTCAACATTGCAATGTTCGTCTATCTGGCTAGTTCTTACCTCATAGGGAATATCATCAATATCATGTAAACAAGAGATATGGCTAACCTTGATGTCTTTCAAAAAAATATTATAGTCCATAAAATCTCCATATAGGACTTTGGCTTCTTGGACGCGCCTATCTCCAGACGTTTAAACTTGCTTTACATATTCCATCGACTCCCGAATTCTTACAGAAAATATTTGATTCCAGCTGTTGGCTCCCACCGGCGAAATTTGAATAATACGTATAAATCTATAACTAACATATGCTCGTACAAGTCTTGTTTGATTTCCACATCATGTGCGCATCTTCAAATTGTGTCAATCAGATGTCTGGATCGCCGTTGAGATCGAACACTTGACGAACCATTTTTCCTATGGTAATTGAATTCATGGTATTTTAAGAATCAGCAATCCTTTAAAATTAATGATCACCACTGAAATAAAAAAAAAAAATCGTAGGGTCCAGATTGCCTGTACATGATCTTATTATGAAGTCTGCTGGTTCTGCCGGTAGCTGCGCGTGGGATTTGAAGCTTTTTCTTTACAAGTTGTCAGAAAAATTAGCGCGCATGAACGATGTGCATTTCCGGCTTCGCACATAATTGGAAAAGTTGCCCATAAAAACCCTCGAGTTTCGTCTTTATGAGGAAAAAAACGCGGACACAAGCTTTCTTAGCGCGGCTTTCACACCCGTCTGCATGGCGAGCCCGGAGGTTGTTCTTTGTCGAGTCGTAAGTCAATGAATGGTTAAGATTGCAACCAATAGGACAGCTATGACTGACCAACTAGATAAAAAAATGTTAAATTAAGACTTAAGCTAAAGAAAAAGAAAAAAAAAATAAATGATTGTTATTCTATGAGCACAATATATGTATTTTTGACTAAAGAGATGCGTTGTTTACTTTTACTTTTCTTTCAAGGTTCGATACTTATGAGCGCGAATATTTCCTAAATGGTAAAACATTCCACATACCACACAAAAGCTGGGGGGCATCACCTCAGGAGTCAGGGGTCAGAACATCAAATTAATGGTGTAAAACTTTCACGAATAGTGGTACTATTTCCATCAGAATATAAATGGCGCCATTTCGATTTCAGGACAATTCCAGTTTTTGTTGTCAATTGGATTAGTAGTATCTATTTTCCTGGGTCAAAATTAGGTTTTGGATCTGTCAAAAGGGAATCTCTCTGCATCGGATTTTTGTACCGGACATCCGGGTTTTCAACTTTCGCGTAAATTTCTTCGAGCTTCTTGTTCTTTTAAAAATTTCCTATTTAGGAGGTTTTGATTAAATTCCGTGACGTCCCCGTATTAGGATGTTCACTGGTACTTCTAACAAATCTTTTAAAGAATCCATGCCCAACCTTGATTCAAATCTCAGTAGAAAATGAATGAGATACACAAGCTGTATACAATTATATACAATTGCCCAAATAAGAAACAATGAGACATGAGGTTTCTTTTCCCGCATGTGAATTTGTAGGCTGGTACCGCTGTACTCGTTTGGCGACGCGAAATTTCTAGGCGGGTGGTGCTGGGTTTTGACTTTGTGGATGTCTTCTAGAAAACAACAGATAAGCAGCATTAGAGCCCTGGATCAAGGAGCTAGTATGATTGATTGAGCGATAACTGAATACCTCTAGATAAATCAAAAATCACTCATTTAAACACATTATCTATAGATCACATTAAACAAAACCATACCAACTGTTCAGAAGTATCCACTTCACCATTACATTCATTCGTCCATCACATTCTGCAAACCGAACAGCATCAACCTACAATTTGCATAATTCACTTGCAAGAATGTCTGGGAACACAGTAATATCGTTGAAGAAGAAGAACAACAACAACAACAACTACACACCGACATACTCAGATGAACTTTTGGATCTTATCACCGACTTGTACAAAACTCAAATCAAGCCCCATGAAAAAGAC
Source organism: Waltiozyma xylosica (assembly GCA_030581495.1). Taxonomy (NCBI): domain Eukaryota; kingdom Fungi; phylum Ascomycota; class Saccharomycetes; order Phaffomycetales; family Wickerhamomycetaceae; genus Waltiozyma; species Waltiozyma xylosica. The sequence goes on along the minus strand of JAKTTJ010000070.1, from coordinate 51,538 downwards.
TGGGTTCTTTTAAGGTTGTTGGACTTGATTCAAGTAACCGAAGAACATTTTGAAGCATACAGAGAACACTTGGCCAACGAACAACATCTCAAGTGTTTGGAATATTACATTGTTGGTGTGTTCCTTATTTACCTGATCATACCGAAATCGATCCAGTTCCAGATCAAGAACAAGAACTATGAGTTGTTTCTGACTTTGAAGAGTCTTTATGATAAGGAAACCGGTATGTCCAATGTTAATTTACAAGTTATTAAGTTCATCGGTTACATTCAAGAAAAGGAAGCTAAGAAGTTGGAATATGTTCAACAGAACGCTACCAATGATATCCAAATTCCATCGACGAAGGCCAGATCATACACGTTGCCAGCCTTGAAACCCTCACAAGACTTGAACTTAACGTCTTCGACAGCGCAAAAGCAACCAAGATCATCTGATTTGGCAGCCAACAGTATTACTTCTTCTGAAGCTTCGACATTATCACAAGTATCGACAAATTCCTCGATTCCTGAAGACTTATGGTCTCCTCCAGAACTTCAACCAAATGATCAGTTGAAATTGGCCGAAGACAATGATCTGGTGGATGAGTTTATCGATATGACTTTGACCAGAGATGGTTCTCCAGATTATTCTAAAAGTTTTGATGATGCTTACAAATCTAATTATCCAAGATTACACCATGCTAATTCCTTCCCCGTGAATTATTTGGTTAATGGATGTTTGGATGATAATTATGACTCAGATGGATTCAATAGCAGCTTTACACTAAAAGAAGGTGTCAAAACGGATTACTTCAACACCAAGTCTTCGCACCGTAACGATTCTTACCATTCCATTTATGCATCTGACGAGGACGAATCAATACCCACTGTCTCTTCAAAGTGGTTATTTGAGAATCTATCAGCAGCTACTTTTTCATTCTTGATTTTTGACATCAGGCCGAAGGAAAGATTTTCCATTAATCACATTGCTTATCCAAACGTCATCAATATAGATCCATCATTAGTGCTGAGCAGCGGCAACTTTCAAGAACTTGACGACGTACTGAGAACAACTCTATCGAATAAAGACTACTTGAAATTCAAAAATATCAGGAAGTACGAACAAGTTGTCTCATACACCGATTTACAAAGTTCAGCCTCAGAGTCTACTGATTACATCTCAAAGTTTTCGCACGCTTTGAACGAAAGATATATCAAGAACAAGCATTTATCAGGAGGCTTTGATTCTTGGACCAAATTCCTTAGTAAGAACTACAAGATTTCGAAATCTGAAATCAAGTTTGTCGTCAAAGATCCGTTTATGTCTGCACCACCTTTGGATCTGCCTTCACCATTTCCTGAAACACAAGATCAGACTGGTTTTATAAATCAATCATTGAACCTTCCCGATCAACGCTCCCCATCTCCAAACACAGTGCCTTATGACTATTCCAAACTGCTGCCACAGATATCCATGAATTTAACAGCTGCTGTGGCCTCTGTCGTGAGACCTCCAATTCCTGTTACAACATCAATGCTTCCTGGTAGCCGAGCCTCTACACCTGATGGTTCTAACCGTCCTGTAGAAACCAATCAGATGGTTACTCCTGTTATACCACAACAATCTGCTCCTCCATTACCGACTCATACCATTCCATATCAAAGACCAATTGGGCCAGTGCCTAAGTATGCTCAGCCAATGAACTATCCAAACCAGCAATTTTCTTCTAAGCAAACATTTGTACAACGACCTTACGTCTTTCCATCAAACCCAAATTACATGAACCAACAACAAGTCCTTCACAGGGATATGGAATATCCAGACAATGGATACCGTAACAATCAACATAATTATCAGCAACTACAGCCACAATATATACCCAATCAGAGCCAGCCTCGTCCAGCAAGAGAACACCCACTGCAACGTCAACGTATAAATAGCGCGTCCATTCCAACGATCCAGGCAAGTGACAAACCGTTTGTCAGATTGTCTATCACAGGTCTAAGAAATATGAGCAATACCTGTTACATCAATAGCATGATCCAGTGTTTGTTTGCTTCCACTTTGTTCCGTGATATCTTTCTTGAAAACAAGTATGAAGATTATTCAAATCCGAAGTTTTCCAAGACCAGACTATCCCCAGCTTTGTCACTATTGTTCAAAAAGATGTTTTTGAATGGTGGTTGTTCTATTGTTCCTTCAGGGTTCTTGAAAACTTGTATGGCTTTGAGGCCTGATTTCAAGATTCCTTCCCATCAACAAGATACGCATGAGTTCTTGATGTTTCTTTTGGATCAACTTCATGATGAATTGTCTAATTCTAACACTGTTGTCAATGATTTCCCTGATTTAATCCAACACGATGATTTGGGTAAAGAGTATGATACATGGTTTGAAGGTTTGCTGAAACAAGGATTTTCACCGCTTTCTCATATTTTCCAAGGCCAACTACAGGATAGTTTGCAATGCATGAAGTGTGGTTTCAAATCGTCCAACTACTCAAGTTTCTATATGTTGAGTTTGGTCATCCCGAAGACGTCTGTTGATGGAAAGAAGCTTAAGAAAATTACCTTGGAAGATTGTATTCAGTTGTTCACACACGATGAGATCTTGAGTGGAGAAAATGCATGGACATGTCCAAAGTGTAACAAGACCAAGGAGGAAGTCTCTCCAGAGCAGATCAAAGAACCTTCACAAGTGAGAAAACACAGATTTGGATTTGGTGCTAATATTTTCAGATCAGCAAGATCCAGATCGTCAAGTCCAGTCCCACGATCTTCTTCTTCCAAAAAGTCGAAATTGAAGTCCTCTAAGCCACATCTTTTAACTGATGATATGGCCAGCTCTTCTTCATCAAAAAAGAAATCTACAGTCAAGTCATTGAACTTTGTAGTTCTTCCTCCAGTTTTGGTAATACACTTGTCAAGATTTTTGTTTTACGATACTTCTCAAAAGGATAACAGCGTTGTTCAATATCCTTTGATTCTTCAGATCCCTTTCAAGAATACCATTGTGAAATATAAACTATTTGGGGTGATCAATCATTATGGTACTTTGAAATCAGGTCATTACACCGCCATCACAAACAAGAATTTAACTCATGATTTGAAGCAGCCAAATTGGTATTATTTCGATGACGAAGTAGTCAAAGCTACAAATCATGGTTATATCTCAAATGGTGGTCATAGTGCAGATAATGGTGAGCAGCATATGAGCAGCAGTGACGTTTACGTTTTGTTTTATGAAAGAATCAATTGATGATGCCTGTGTGGTTCATGAATTAATATTAAGATAATAGAAGTTAGCGAAGAATAGACATTTACAATATGTGCAACTGCTTGACACAATGGTTTGCTATGCTTTAATAATTAAAAGTCATATCGGAAAGACGATTGCGTATGTATACTTATGAAACAACATACTTGATACCCCTATTTTTTTCTTTTTGGTTTGACTTAACCTCTTTGGCATCCTATGGGTGTAGAATTTAAAATATAACCAACCGTCTTTAAACATAGTGTTGAATATATTCGGAATGTTTAATTCTGTCACCTCTTAGAATAGCATTCATCCCAGCGTCAATGTCTTTGTTCAAATGTAAACCTTTCTGTGTCTTAGAATGCCACCTCTTGTGGTCATGAACCTAATGCAAATTGCCGCCAATTCTAGCCAAGGTTCTGGCGAATAAAATTCCAAAAGTTTGTTCCTTGTTCGCTGTAACATCACCTAAAATACCAATACTCTTCGAGAAGATATACTCTCTTGTGCCAATAATAGCAGCAGGATTCATGGTACTCATCATTCTCCACCCTTTCTGGATTGTCGCGGGAGGTGTATAGTATCAGTGACACATCCTGCAAGCTCTCTTCGAATTCGTCTAACAACGATCTGATCTTCAAACATTCTTCAAGATGTTAGCATCTATTAACTGGATATATTCACCACGAGCAAATATCAAGACATGGTTCTGATGGCCAGACTTACCATCACATAAGATAGGATTTCCTGATAGTTTGATTTGATTCCTCGGAACTCTCTGATTATTATCCATTATCCCACAACTCCCATCAATCAAGGAACTATAGTATGACTTCTTCCCTATTTCTGGATTTACTCTTCCTCCACATAAAAAATCTGTTGCTCTGGGTATGCTCTTATTGACCTGTTCATCGACCGAAAATTCACTCATTCTTTGCATCGAGGCAACCATTCTGAATTTGAGCAATGCCATCATCGCAGCGCTTTCTAACGTGACCTGCTCAACTAGGTCATGATCCACTCGTTACCTCAGATTGCTTTTAATATCAGAAGGGCCCAAAATCAAATAATCTCATTTCAACGTTGAAAATTTGAGGATATTTCTTTGGGTGATCAATTACAGTACTGGTCGGCGACTAGTTCTTTTTTATTTTTTTAAATCCGAGGATTTCACTAAATCTTTGTCCCGGAGCGGCGAATGTCGGATGGCGCTTGCGGCTTTCCTCGGATAGTTTCTGAATGAGGTCTCCTCAAGTGTTGGAAAAAAAACACGCCCTCCAGTGTCTCGATTTAAGATAGCTGTCAATACGTACACGTGCGTCTCAGACAGACATATCGGCTCAGCTGCTCACCCAACTCTGACCTCATTTTTTGTCTCTGCACAGATTTGAGATTCAATATTTGTATTGAAATCGGAAAAAGATTTCGTTTGTCCAGTTCTGGGTTTGTTCTTATATGTGAATCGTGCAAATTTAATAAATATCGCTTCGAATAGTTCGACTTTAGACGTTATACTAATAATTATTGGTCGTTGTTGATCGAATGTGACGGTGAATTAAATAAATCTAACCAGTTACTACTTACACAACTAAATAATAAAGTGATGTTCGTATTGTTTATGAAATCTCTTCAACGCCTGTGTTTCCTTGAAATCGTAGATATTACTCTCTTTAGGTTCGAATTCGTCCAAGCTTGTTCTATCATTAAGTAAATGTTCAACATTGATATTTTTTGATTCAAACAATGTTTGTATCCTGGGACTATCTGTTAAATGAAACCCCATATCATTAAATTCTTTCAAATAGAATTGTAAGTCTTCATTATATTCTGGTCCTTTCAAAACACCTTCAAAAATGAATTCCCAATTTCTCAAACTAAAGTCATCCTTACCACTAAGAATTTTTCGTGAGAACTGATAAATTTCAAACCTCCTGAGTCTAGCATCATTGCCTCTTGAAATCGCATGCTGTAAGATCTCATATGTCTCATTGGTGAACATTTCGTGTGATTTGATCAAAGTGTAAGCATAGAGGATGCCTGTTATGTTTGTTTGTTTCGTTAATGATTTCAAAAACGTATTGAAAAATAGTGAGCAAAGATCTGTATTGGTTGGAATATTGTTCTTGTAATACTCTTTGATGTCCACTCTTTGAAGAAAGACTTTACGTGGTTTGACGAATGATTGGGATCTATCTGGCGTATAATTTTTCCTGCTTAATGTCAACTCTTTGGTTTCTTTGAGCATTTGGTTAATAATGAAATCGAAATGAGAAGTTTCAAGATTAGGAGCTGTTTGAGTGGATGTTAAGAATTCGATAAGTTGGAATGTATTCTTGACTGACAATGATACTGATAAAGATTGAACAATCAATGATATTTTGTAGCTATCCATTGGACTATGGTCTTCTGCAAGTATTTCTGATAAGTATTCGTATTTGAAGTTCCCAGAGGCACATTCCAATAATTGGGCTCTTTCCAAATCAGAGATAAATTCAGCCCTGTTGTCTACACCTTTGGTTAAGTTCTCCAACGTTTCTGCATCCCCGTTTCTTAAAGCACAAATCATCAATGTCTTCGAATCTTCTCCATTCAGTTTCTTGAATAACTTCAAGTATATCTCCAATAGTGACGCCGTAATCTCACTATCTGACAGTAAGATACTTTGCTGCAAAGTGTCTATCAAATCAGGTAGTACTAGTTTTTTCAAAGTGGTCATATCTTCTTCATTATGATAAGATTGGAGGAGTGAAGCCAAGTCAAGAAACCGTTGGACTCGAAGTGTGTAATTTTCAACGCCATACTTTGATATTAGAGGACGAACGCAAGTCATATAGATAAACCAGAGAGGCTGATTATTGAAATAATCCGTTTGTTGGAGTTGTTGAATGTACAATCTGTAATTGATCAAAGTCCGGAAATCCAAGACAGCTGATTGAACATCTTTCGCCAATCTCTCAAGAGAACTTGAAGATGGAAATTTTTTGTTTGACAAAAGAACATTGATATGATTTTCTAGTGTGATATTTATTTGGTGATTGTCAACGATTTTATTGGATGTGTCTGTGATAGTATGACCATTGTTGGATTTGATATGTGGGGTAACATTTCTGTCTGTTGGTGTCAAAGGAGGTGTTTGAGGAAACTGAACCACGGTTCTCTGTGTATGATACCTTCTTGGGACTAACTGAAACCCCATCAGGTTTGAGCCATGTCTCATCTTCCAAATTACCTTTTACCATTCAACATCCCTTTGATATTTGATTCGGTCGGTTGATATCAGAGATCGTATGTTTTCTTTGTTTAACAGTCGCCCGTTTGTCTAGTGAGCGCGCACTCGCGGATCCGTTGACCTTTCCCCACAACAAATAGGCTGAAAAGAAGCATTGATCATATTTTGAACAACTTTTCCACCTTTAGCTCTTATCAAATCTTCAAAACTTGGAAAGTGATATAGAAATCCAGTCTTAAATGAAACGATCATTTGGTTCTGTAACAACACCAACACGTTACCTTGCAACATCTGCTTTGCAACAGCCTAGACCAGGTGACATTTTTGACAGATCCGTGAAGCTCATACAGCGTGAACGTGGTGCGTTTTCCAATAAATCAGACCAAGTTGAATATCTAAGAGACGAAGTTGCAAGGAAGACCATTGAAAGATTGGCCTTTATCAGGAAAGACCTCCGGAGCATAGTTGACTTGGGCTCTGGGTCAGGTAACTTTGCTAAAGCTTTGTATGAAAGAAAAGGTGATAAAGATACTAAGTTCGTCAGAGATAAGATCCACAAAATAACAATGATTGACAATTCTTCCGATATTCTAAATAAATGGAGCAATCATCCATTCAATTCTTCCTCAAAGATCGAAAGAATTTCCGCTGACGAAGAAACACTTTCAAGGACCATTTCTCCTTTGTCTCAAGATGCTATTATCTCCAACTTATCTCTTCATTGGATCAATGACTTACCAGGTGTCCTTACCCAGATCCAGTCGACTTTGAAGCCAAATGGTTTCTTTATGGGAAGTCTATTCTGCGAAGATACGCTATTTGAGCTACGTACGTCATTACAAATTGCAGAGTTGGAACGGAAAGGTGGTTTGACTCCTGGTAGAGTCTCACCATTGGTGCGTGTTAACGATATTACTTCTTTATTAAAAAAAGCTGGGTTTGAAATGGTCACGATTGATGTTGAGGAAATAGTGGTTGGATACCCAGATATTGTTGCAGTGGTGGAAGATTTACAGTTAATGGGCGAGCAAAACGCTAATCTGTTGAGCGCTGGTGGTCCACTTAGTAAAGAGTTGATTCTATCAGCTCAAGCCATTTTCCAGGCCTTGCATGGTGAAACTGATAAAACCGGAAGAACAATACTACCGCTTACATTTAGAGTCTTGTTTATGATCGGTTGGAAACCTGATATCAGATCAAACGATGTTATTGATAAAACATACTCACCACATCAATAAAATTGAGGAATTGTAATAAATATATGGACGTCTTTTTATTAATTAACTATTTCGTCAAATTGGTTTCTGCTGATTGACCAAGATGTCCAAACAGAATCTTCAACTGGCCACGAATCAGATCTTTGATATAATGTTCAAAGGTCTTGTTTTCGTCTTCAAAAGTTTTTAAAGACACCTCATTAACCTTCAGGCGTGCCGCGGGATGGCACCAAACTTTTAGGTTTCAACAACCGTTTTAGAGAAGAGGTATGGATATGATGTTATTATAGACATAACTGCTGAAGCAGACATTCTTCAATTCCAGAAAATAACCTGAGCATTATATATGGAGAGCTGGCTAAAAATATTCTGTTTCAGTGAAGATGTTGCACACTGTGTAGTTCTTAAAGAGACGCATGTCGTTTATAAAGGTGATAGCTTATCGGTAGAAGCAAGAAGTTTTTGTTTAGGTGCGACTTTGGAGGGATTTTCGTTTGTAGGACACACTTGATGGGTGTGTCTCCTTGAAAAATTTAGAGATAAGATCCTTTGAAAGGAGCAGTTGCCTGCGAACTAATTTTCTCTAATAAGGAATTTTGATCACGTGATCAATTTTAAAGAAAAATCTGAGATCAAGTTCGCTGCGCAACAACATCGCTTGGGCGCTGATCTGATAAAAATCAGCAAAACTACAAGCTCACGAGCAAGATCCAACTTCACACCCGTTCTAAAACGAGTTACACAATATAGAATTTGACTTAAAACTATTTCCAACCATATCCTTATTACTATGTCTTTTCAGAAATCTCCAGAAGAGAGAATCAGCTCTCATATGAACAAAGATCACAAGCTTTCCATTGAAGATTACCTCGTTTCTTATGGTCATGTTGACATCGCCAAGGTCAAATCGTTCTCAATGACACATATCGATACGGAATCTTTGACAATTACATTTAGACTCAAAGACACAGACTTAAACTTAGAAAAGATTATCCCATTTGATCCTCCAATGAAGAGTCTATCTGATGCCAGAGATCGCTTGGGTAGCATGGCAAAGGATGCTGCGGCCCAAAGAGGCTTCTCGCACATTCAAATCAACGAGTATGTTTATCCAGGAACTAGTGGCGTGCTTGCTCACTTCCTCATTCATTCTGCGCTGTTTGTTGGTTTCTTCCCGGCGCTCTTTAATAATCGCCTTTTCAGTGCCTTCATTAAGCAGCCTGTTATTGATTGGTTAGTTCGTCATGCTTTTAAGATTGAACTATTGGCCATCCTCATCCACGTTGCTGAAGTCTATTTTATCTTGATGCCTCTAGCTCAATATTACAGGGTGGAAGATTTCCGATTAGAATGGTACATTGCTGGTATCATCGAAGGTTTCCCTGCGATCAGAAGACTCAAGCAGCTTGTTGCTGATAAGACACACACTTCAAAGCCAAAGTCTGCTTGAATAATCGTAATGGTATCTGTCTTGAATGAGAAAATATAAAATGTGATCCTTTCAAAAATTGACAATGAGGTTAGAGAGCTTCTCTTGCAGCTAAGATATCCGATATACCATCGGTTTGAAATCTTTACACCATCCGAACTTAGGTTCGTTGGCTTTCTAGATTCCTGCACTGCTACATTATAACGAATGGGTCAAAGAGAGATTCATTTTTTTTAAAGAAATTTAGAGAATAGAGAAAATTTATTAAATATATTCCCAATCAATGATCATAACCGACAAAAAGTATAACATTTGTTAAAGCTTCGCTTCTTTGTAGGGTAGCGCATTTGCCGATGGCGTGTATTTACCAAGAGGTAAACAATAAACAGAATTGCTGATGTAAGCCCTTTTCAAAATGAGACGCGCTTTTCAAAACAAACAAAAATACTGATCTAAACAGTTAATTGTAAAGGGAAACAAGTTTTTAAAAACGGTAGACAATTCAAAAGGACATTATTCCAATCATTTACAAAACCTATTATATATACAATGAGAGTTGAAGAACTTATCATTGATGGTTTTAAATCATATGCAACCAGAACGGTGATATCCCAATGGGATCCACAGTTTAACGCCATCACTGGTTTGAACGGTTCAGGGAAATCCAATATTTTAGATGCAATTTGTTTCGTCTTGGGTATCTCCTCTATGTCGACAGTCAGAGCCTCTAATTTACAAGATTTGATCTATAAAAGAGGTCAAGCCGGTGTCACGAAGGCAAGTGTCACTATTGTTTTCGATAACTCAGATACCGCCAGATCACCAATTGGTTTCGAATCCATGGCCAAGATTTCTGTCACCAGGCAGATCATTCTTGGTGGCACTTCCAAATATCTCATCAATGGTCACAGAGCACAACAGCAAACCGTCTTACAACTATTCCAATCAGTCCAGTTAAATATCAACAATCCAAATTTCTTGATTATGCAGGGTAAGATCACCAAAGTTTTGAACATGAAACCTGTTGAAATCTTATCCCTTATCGAAGAAGCCGCCGGTACTAAGATGTATGAAATCCAAAGAGAGAGAGCTGAAAAGACTATGGAGAAGAAGGAACACAAGCTTGTGGAAATCAGAAACCTTCTAGCTGAAGAGATTGAACCAAAACTAGATAAGTTGAGGAACGATAAGAGAATTTTCTTAGAATATCAACAAGATCAAACAGATGTTGAGAATTTGTCCAGAATTCATAATGCACATTCTTACAAGATTTGGAATGACAGATATTTAGGAATAAAGGAACGCTTTGATGAACTTAATGGGGATTTGGATAACTCTAATGAGCTGATCGAACGTTTGACAACTGAGGTGAATAATTTGAACGATGATCTTGAAACAACCAAGAGTAAGAAACAAAATAATGCATCGAAATCTGATAACTTCAAGTATTTAGAAGCCGAGCAAGCAGAGATTTCAAAGAATGTCACAAGATTGAACGCTTCTAAGGTCATCACTTCGGAAAACTTAGGGGAAGAAGTCAAACGGAATGATTCTTTACTTAAACAGGTTTCAACAATTGAATCGACAATCGCTAAGAATAAAGCTAAATTTAGTCAAATGGAGAATGAGTTCAAACAAGCAAATGTCAAGTTGGATGCTTTAAAACAATCATATTTATCGAAGGAAGAATTATTATCGACTCTAACCACTGGTGTTTCTGATACTGGTAGTTCCGGTGGTTACCAAGCACAATTAAACACTCTCAAACAAAGGCTCACTCAGATAAATGTTGGTATCCAACAAAAACAAATGAAGATTCAACATCTCACTGAAGACAATAGGAATATAGAACCGAATTTAACCAAGGCCCAGGAACAACACCAATCCTTCATGAGAGAAATCGAACAACTTGAATCTAAAAGAGCTACATTGATCGAACAAATGGATAATGTTGGTTATAAGCCAGAAATTATCAAGAACTTGAAATCCAAGGAAATGGATTTGAACTCTCGAATCCACACATTATCCAATGAAGTTAACTTTCTCAAGAGAAAAGTCGCCAACATGGAGTTTATTTACAGTAAGCCTTCGCCAAATTTTGATTCCAGATCAGTCAAGGGTGTTGTTGCTCAGTTGTTCAAAGTTCCTGAACACAACTCGCAATCTGTCACTGCCCTAGAAGTTGCCGCTGGTGGCAGACTTTACAATGTTGTGGTTGATAACGAAGTGACTGGTGCTCAGCTATTAGAGAAGGGACAACTAAGAAGAAGAGTCACAATTATCCCTTTGAACAAGATTAACGCTTGGAGTATTCCACAGCGAACAGTTGATTTGGCAAAGGAATTATGTCCAAATAAAGTTGAATTGGCTTTAAATTTAATTGGATATGAAGCTGAAGTTTTCAAAGCCATGGAGTTCATCTTCGGCCAAAGATTAGTTTGTCAGGACTCTGAAACTGCAAAGAAAGTTACATTCAATCCACAAATCAGAGCAAGATCTGTTACAATTGATGGTGATCTTTACGATCCAGAAGGTACCTTGTCAGGTGGTTCAAGGAAGAATAGTGGTTCTGCCCTTGCAAATATTCAAAAATATAATACATTGGATTATGAGTTGGTTCTCATGCAACAAGAACTTACTACTGTCAGATCCGAAATTTCACACTTTTCTCAATTAAGTGAACAAACAAGAAATATACAGAATGAACTAAACTTAGTTGATCATCAGATCCGATTGGCCCAGAAGAGCTTGAACTCGAATCAATCTTCCAAGATCATGGCCAAATTTCAAAGCAATCAAAATGAGATTGAACAATTGACCATTGAAATCGCAAACTCGGAGAATGAAAGAATTGAACTCGAAAATGAGATCACCAAGACCGAAAGGGATATTTCAGAATTTAGCTCCAATAAAGACTCCAAGTTGGATGAGTTGAAGCTGGAAGTCGCCAAGCTCGTGAAAGAAATTAAGAAGCTGGAGAATCTTGTCTCTAACAAATCAGATGAATTCCAAACATCCCAAATTGAATTGGAACAAATGAAGAACGATCTTGTAGCTGCCAAAGAACAAGTCACTCAGGTGAATTCATCCATAGAGGAATTGGTGAACCAAATTGCTGATTTGGAAAGCCAGTTGGCTGCCGAACAAAAAAGATATGAAGATATTTCTATTATGGTTGACGAAGAAAAATCTAATCAACTTGGTATTGATGAAGAGATCGCGGAATTGACAACGTCGATCAAGGAAAGGACTAGGAAGATCAATGATATCAAATTGAAACAACAGAAAGCACAACATGAACTCGAAAAGTTCGACTCCAATAAGAGTAAGATCGAACACCATTTGAAGATATTAGTTGAAGAGCACTCTTGGTTAGAAGATGAGAACATTGTCAGGGCTACTCTAGAGGAACAGTTGGATATCAACATTGATGAGCTATCAGAGAGAATTGAGAGATTGAATGAAAGGTTAAACTCCATGAAACGTAAAGTGAAACCTAACGTTATGAACACTATTGATAATGTTGAAAAGAAAGAAGCTCACTTGAAACAGATGGTGCGTACTATCGAAAAGGATAAGACAAAGATTCAAAACACCATCGTCACTTTGAACGAACACAAGAGAGAAACGTTAATCAAGACTTACGAAATGGTTTCTACTGATTTTGGTAATATCTTTGGTGATCTTTTGCCAAATTCCTTCTGTAAGTTGGTTCCTCCTGAAGGCCAAGATGTCACAGAAGGTTTAGAAGTCAAGGTGAGATTGGGCAAGGTTTGGAAGGAATCTTTGGTCGAATTGTCGGGTGGTCAAAGATCTCTTATTGCGTTATCTTTGATCTTGGCATTGTTACAGTTCAAACCAGCTCCTATGTACATTCTAGATGAAGTGGACGCTGCTTTAGATTTGTCACATACTCAAAATATTGGTCATTTGATCAAAACCAGATTCAAGGGCTCTCAGTTCATCATCGTCAGTTTGAAGGAAGGTATGTTCACCAACGCTAATAGGGTTTTCAGGACAAGATTCCAAGATGGTACTTCTGTTGTTAGTGTTATGTGAGTGATGTTTAAATTAGACATTTGGGTTTAAAGTTATGTAATTGTACTGGTATGAATAATTGGTCCTAATTATTTGCTATATGACATGGCAATAATATTGAAATTATCGTAGAATCGTATGGCTTTGAGCAATAGTTAGATACTGGTGTCTAAGTTAGATAAAACCGTCTTCACTCTATCTTTCAAGTCGACATTTAAACGGGGAGTAGGATTGTTTAAGTTGTTCTCAATGTCTACCAGCAACTCTTTCAAAGAGTCTGTGAATCCCATTCCTTTCAAGATATGGATTCTTCTCATAGCAGCAGTGTCAGCATTGTGGGTCTGTTGATCTTCATCTTCCATATCTTCATCACTGACAGGATTTGAAAGTCTGTGAGCTCTAGAGTTGTCTAACCATGTGAGATTAATCAAGAACCAAATTACTGCAGTTTTCAAAGTGTCTGGGGTTTCCTTCGAGACTAGGATACTCTTCATTATTTCCAAAAGTTCTGTGTTTTCAATAAGAAGATTTCTAAATTTCTCGTTGGACTTCAAGATGTGAGCAAATGTATAGATGACCGTTTCCTTACATTGCATATGTTTGGAGGTTGAAGATTCCTTCTGTAGTTTACCAATCAAAAGTTTGAAAAACAAACAATCTTGATTCAACTTTTCGACCTCTAAAACTTCTTCTGTTTGCAAATATTGGTAAAACTGTAAGATCTTGTATATCTGTGACTTGTTGCAATTGCTGGTGAGATTTCTTAAGATATTCAACGATTGCTCCTGTAGATCGATCTCAGCATCGTCTTTGATATACGCAAAGATCACGGGTAATGAGATTTGATCGATGATGAGGCCTTCTTTAAACTTCAATTTTTCGTTATAGACCAAATGTCTTAGAACCCAAAGTGAATTCAACTTAATACTGAAATTGATAGACGACAACGGATCTGCACCTTTCCCTAAGTACAACCTAATGATAGGGATCAAGTCCAAGTCTAAGAACTTTTGTCGTATCGGTGAAAACTCTAGAATCAAATTGGACAAGATTGAGAGTGTCAACGAAATGATGAGATTTTCATCTTTCGTATTGGCAGCAAAATCATCAGTTTCATCGTCAACATCCATTGAGTCGGTCTCTGGTTCTTTCCCTGGAGAATTGAATGATGGGGGTCTCACCAAATCTATCAAAGTTGATGGAATCTTGAGATCTATCAAATACTTTCTCAAGCTGGCAATTGATCTGGACAGTGATCTCAATAAATATAACGCGCTTAATGCGAGTTCATGATCTAATCTTCTCATTTGTGTTTGCTGCTGTGGTGAACATCTTATCATTTCCTTAAGACTGGTGTAACTTTTTAAGATATCTTCGATGATACTCAAGACAATTCTATCGTTACTTCCAATAATAGAGTCTCTGTTAGTATCATCATTGGATGCAATTGACGAAAAAATCATAAAAATGCTTGCGACATTCATCTCTATTACTGAAGCTTGAACAGATTTTTCAGAGAGCGACCCATAACTTTTAACGTTCACCTTCTTCAAGTAATCGATAAACTTCCTAATAATATCTGTTTCAATCAGAGACTGATTTAATGTTGGGAAGTTCAAGGATATCTTCGTTAAAATTGAGATTGGATTGATCTTAGAAATGGACTTTTTGTTGAATATATCCTTGTCGTTTAAAATGACTGGTAAAATCCAAAGCTTCAAAAACTTTATTTGAACTTCGCCCACCTTTTTAGTTCTATGTCTCTTGATGGTGTAATTGACATAATTGGAAATGGCTAAGAGGCTTTTCTTGTTCATGATCCTCTTCTTCAAAGGCTTTATGACTCTTGAGAATTGCTGGATGTATTCACTGCCTTCGTAGAAATGATTTTCGATGTAGATATCCATCAAGTATAATATATCACTAGAGTACTTGAGATCTTTCAACAAAGCTTTTGAATAATGATGAAGTAAATGTGGGAAGAACTCCATATGCCCCACGTGTGAATCAGATCTATTGGGATTCGTTAATTTGATCAAATATCTTATAATTAACTGTATAACCTCCTCATCGCGAGTTGCAATAAATTTATAATTCAAGTAGTCTTTGAATGTTTGCGTGACTAGTTCGTCTTTTATTCGTAGCTTCGTTAAGCTTAACAACATCAACTTAAACAATTCGTCTCTTTCCCTCACGAAGGTCTGATCTTCATTTTCGGCGTGCTTCTCAATGTATTGAATCATAAATCTCTGAAAAGAGCCGTCTATATCAAAAGTTTTGCAATAGCTGAGAGAATTTATAACAAGAAGTGCACTTCTCAGGATTCCCTGTGTTGCTTCTATTGTTGGAGTTGTTAACAATTGGTAGAGCTCCTTTTGATAGGAGGCGTCGGCGGCAAGCAAATACTTTTCATCTTCATCCCCTATTAATGAAAGTCTCTTTTGCGTAAGAGTCTCTAAAACATTCATGGTTGTTGTATTGTTATTGGTTTTCTTCCCGTTGGTAGGTATCAGTGATATAATTAGTGAGATGGAGGGATTGATTGCACTCTTAATGTTGTTGCAACTTCCCCGTTCGCCTTCAATCTTGCATCTCTGTGTGTGCAATCGTCACGAGGATTATTCTTATCAAAGCGCGCCACCCCACAGGATCTACTTAATCATGTGCTTTGATCTAGGGCTGAAATTTATTGCAATCAGCAATGGAAGTTATTGTTTATTGTATTTAAATAAGTATTTTACCAATATACTTGACTTTCGATTGAAACTTTACTGGGAGTCTCCAATACACTCTTTTAAAACACTTTCTATCTAATTTTGCAAAATAAACACGTTTTCCTTCGTTGCCACATTCTGATTGGAAGTCCTTACTTCTAAACATCTGACGTGCTCTTATGTTGAGCAGTTTGTAACAAGGTTTTCTTCGAACTCGTCTTGGATCATTATTACCAGTTTCTCTTCTTGGTATATTTACGAAATTGACTTCAATTGTTTGAAGTACTTGAGTTTTGCATGTTTTCAAAGTTAAATGATTCTTCACTAGGATCATCGTCACCTCGAAAAACGCTATGGAAGATATGAAGTTCAATTGATTTAATGGTGTCCATGCCATAATAGACAGCTAAACTATTCATAAATGAATCGAGTCTATTGTCCATTTCCTTAAGTCTCCATTCTCCTGAATTTGTTTCCATTAATATTAGCAAACCGTTTTTTCTCTATTCTTCTCTGTTGATTTATTCTCCATTTTTGATCAAAAAGTGGCTTGGACGAACAGAAAACACAAAAACAAAAAAGAGTTAAACATTTTGATGAAATTAGAATCTTTCTTATATGATTCCGAATTTCTTGGTAATTATATCGTCTTCCCAGCTTCTCTGAAAATCGACCTGCACCTTTTGTTCCATAGAATCAACTTCTCTTTCGATACTTCGGATGTGGGTGCAAATTGTTTGCTCGAAGTCTTTAGACTTTGTGAAAACGAAAGATGGATTTTGGGCTCCTTATGGGAGACTTGGGATAAAGTGAGCGTGATTTTAAAAGTATGGTCCTAAGCTCGAATAAATATTATTCGCTTCGTATACATATTTTCAGCGAACGTCAAAGGCTAAGGTTTCGTGTCAAATTTGGTTGTAGACCATTGAATTTCTTCAATCTCGATGGATTAATTTGTATGTTTATAATTTATCTATTATCTCCTTGATCTCTGATTGTCGCCGCTCTTCCCTGAACTGGTCTCTTATTCGATACAGAATCTATATTCTAGTACTTTGGACGAAAGAGGGGATGACGCCTTGTGAATGGCTTAGTTTTTTGGTTGATATTACTTTAAATTCTCGGTGAAGAAGTTGGCAAGATGTGAAAGTTTCTCGATATCTTTTCTTTCTTGAGGGACAGTCTGAGGTTTTTATGTTAGTATTATTTGTCTCTTTGATAATATCTTGGGTCAAATCTTAAGTACTCACATTTTTCATGCTCTGAATAGCTCTTAGAGTTTCTTCATAATTGTTTATCATATCGTCCAAATTCGATAATACCTTTTTTTCAAATATTTCTTCCTTGTGTTCGATCTCGTCATCTAATTCTTGATCGGAGTTTTGGGACTCCAGTTGTGACTTAGAGTATTTCAAATCTTCAAATGATTGTTTGAAAGATTCCTGGTAGGCACCTCTTAGCTGTTGTGGTGTGTCCTTTCTTAGCTTGGCTAGCTTAAGTGTTTCTTCTTCAACCTCCCTGTAAAGTTGTCTCACCTGTTGTTGTAAAAGATGATCAAAAGGTTCCGAATCAACTGAAGGGTTCTCCATAGCTTTGTTTAAAGGTTCATCCGGTAAAAGACCATTGATATTCATGGATTCTCTGCTAGATTCAAGGACTCTATCTATGAAATCTTGGACAGCTAGAGCAACCTGGCTCTTCATAGAATCTGAGTTGTCCTGTTCTGGAAGATAGGAATCTATCTTGTTCGTTGCATTCTTGACAAACTGCTGCTTGACCTTTCTAAGGTCTTCAATATTGATGTCAATCTTGTTGTGATATTCCATGGCTGAATGACAATCTAGTCTTGGATATTATTGCGAGATGTTTTAGGAGCTATCGATTACAAGTGGCGATTTCCTTCTAAGGGTTTGTTTACATTTTGAGAAAACGCGGGCTACGTGGTTATTTTGAGAATGGAAATCTGTAAGATCTGCAAGAAAATTCGCGTGTTGATTATGTAATACACACAAAATGTTCAGTGCTGTAAACTGCCGGCAGGAAGTTTGGATTGAAGCAGCCAAAAAACCAAAAGAACCATGCTCTCACAGTTAAAGAAGCGCGTGGTTCAACAATTAGTCGTTTAACGATTATCCACACTACACAAATGTAAGTTTAGATACCTATTGACTCAATTCTTTCCACTGGACATGATTACTAACTTATTACTCCCAAAGGTCCGAAGTTTCCCCAGACTTTTCACCATCATTCGCACCATTCTTTGGGTTTGCTGGGTAAGTTACTTGTTAGAATATCAGTGAACACATTAGAACATCAGAAACGTTTTCTATAATCAACACACCCCTCAGCCATATCAGAATTTTGTACTAACATTTCTGTTTTACAGTTGCGCCTTTGCTGTTATCTTTAGTTTCGCAGGTGCTGCCATCGGTACAGCCAAATCTGGTTTAGGTATATCCGGTATTGGTACCTTTAAGCCAGAACTTATCATGAGATCCTTGATTCCAGTCGTTATGAGTGGTATTTTATCCGTCTACGGTTTAGTTGTCAGTGTTTTGATAGCTGGTGGCTTAGCTCCTAATGAAAACTACACTTTATTCAATGGTTTCATGCACTTGGCTTGTGGGTTATCAGTTGGGTTTGCCTGTCTATCTTCAGGTTATGCCATTGGCATTGTTGGTGACGTTGGTGTGAGGAAATACATGCATCAACCCAGATTGTTTGTTGGTATTGTCTTGATCTTGATTTTCGCTGAAGTCTTAGGTCTATACGGTATGATTATTGCCTTGATTTTGAACACTAAGAGTACCGCATGAAGTGCTGTCATCGATTTTATTGAACATTTTCTATCCTAGTCTTTATTTCGACTTTCTAGCCGTCTCTCTCAGAAATCTTGCTATAGAATATCATTGCTGTGTCACAGTTCCTTGTCATCATAGTATCGTCATTCATTTTACTTCCGTCATTTTTATTTCTGTGTAAAATCTTCTTTGTATCAACCATATGGTTGTCTTTTATTATTTATTAACTTTATCTACGAATGGTGTATTTTTTTACTAGTGTGATATTATTATTAAGTAATGACTATAGATGTGGATATTCACTTTAAATACTTCTTTGCTTCAAGCATTTGATTGTTCAATAGCTCGAACTGGTTATCGATAAGATCCTCGTTCTTCTTTGCCATTTTCTTCTTTTCTTCAAGTGCCTTTTTCATATACTGGAGTTGCTTTCTCCACTGATCAGTTTGGTGAGCATATTTGTTGAAGTTTCTTGCTGTATCGCCAATTTCTTTAAACCATTTCTTTTCTTGGACGCTTAATGGTGTTTTTGAGATTTTTTCCAAGCTTTCGCTCAGCTTATTACATCTTTCCTCCAATTGCTTTTGCTTTTCAACGTAGGTTTCAATTGATTTGTGGTTTTCAATTTTGGTAGTTTCAATCAATTCAAGCATTTCTGTCAAATTGTTTGTTTCTTGGATTTGTCTTTCAAATTCAGTCTTTTGCTTGTCCAATTTATGATTCATCTGAATACTGATCTTATGGAAATCAATTAGGTAAGAAGAGACTTGGGAAGAAGCTTTGTTCAAATTAGATAATAATGATTCTGTTGAAGTCAACTTGACCTTTCCCTCTGATGGAACCTTGATTTTCAAGGAAGAGATCTTCGTCAGTAAGTTCTGGATTTCAAGGTATGGAACCCCTAGTTGTGGTTGATAAAGTCTTGGTGGATTTGTTTGGGAATCTTCTTCATCGAAATATAATCTCTCATTGGTCTCAGGTTCTGAAGTTAAGGACCTTGCGTTCCAATTTGTCACAACAAAAGTAGTTGTAGTGTTATAATCGTCGACAAAAGACGAGACTGCTTCAATTTCTTCTTTGGTTTGTAAAGTGTATAAAGAAACAAGTACTGGACTGATGTCATTTGAGTCATCTTCGGACATCGATGATTCAAATTCTTGCTTGTATAACTTGTGAAATTTAGATAGATCAACCTTAAAAACTTGTGCGCCAGATTGTAAAATAAAATTAAACTTTTCAAGAAAAGAAGAAACGAAGGATTTACCAGCATTCTTGGACTTACCATATTCAATGGATAAAAGAGCTGGAGCTTCGTCTTCTTCAGTTTCATAGCTGAATTCGTTGTCCCATTTCATGAAAAGTTCTGACTTTGGAGCAAGTAATAAATAACCACCTTGTTCAAACCCGATTGCAAGTACATTAGTATACTCACAATCAACGACTGTCAATGAAGTTGTTGTAGTTTCGTATAGTAAATCTGGATATGGACTCATTGAAAACGGGCCTTGTAATGAGGTAGACATGGTATTTTCACATTTGAAAACATGGTTCACCTTTTCGCCTCTAAGTTCCCTTTCGGAAGTGTCAACTTGGTTCCATAGAGACATCACAAATCTCAATTGATTCACAACGTTAGACTTTTCCAATATTTTTCCGTTGCTTTCAATGTCTTTAGCTAAGACAATTGTAGTGTTGAGGAGTTCTTCAATTTGATCCTTAGAGGCCGATAGTTCTCTTGGTAAGAAAGGATAAAGAGCGAAAACATCACCATCACGATCCAGGACGTACAAAGTCAACATGTTGGCAAGTGTATCAGTGGCACCAAATGCAATAGATACAGGGTTTTCAGAAACATCATTATTCAAACCAACGTTTCTAAATCTTCCTGAAGTCAGATCATATGCTAAATCTGGCTTTTCAAGAGAGAATCTTGGGTCGAAGGATCTAACGAATCCATCGGAGGAAAGAATGACCACGTTAGAATCGTATCTTGATGCCTTATTCCAAAGAACTTCCAAGATTTCAGTATTAGAATATAATTCAGATGCAACAACAAAAGATTTTGTTGGAATCAATGTTTGGTCTTTGTTGTTGATGGAGGAAGAAGTTGGAAGGGAAACAATGATAACATTATGCTCATTGTAGACGGCCAACAAGTTACCCGAAGAATTGATCTTGAGACCTTGGATTGAGAATTTTATTTTATTTTGAGTATCTAGAAGTTTATAACTGGATGAGGAACCAACTTTAGAAACTCTTATAGAAGAATTGATAGCGAAGAACACTTCATCTCCCTTTCTAGTAACAGCTTTCTGGTGTTTAATTGAAGACTTGGATTCTGACTCAGTTGGGACTGAGATACGTTTGAAGACTTCGTGGTCTTCAATATTGATTATGCTGGACATTGTGAGCTGCTGTTTATACTGGGGAATCGCAGTGGATTGATTCTTACCAAAAGGGGGTTGATTGAATGATTGCATTTGAATTTCGGAACACTCTACTCTTCCTGTTTATTTTCGATTGATCGAATCTTATTTTTTTGCGCCTGATGCGGATTTCCTTTTTGGTATTTTTAATTTTATTTCCGTATTCGGAAGTTGCTCTGATTTTTTAAGTAACGAGATGGCAGATAAATTTGGACATAAAACTATATAATGGGGGGGAAGACTGAATGGTTTTCCTAGGGATTTTGGAACAAGAATTCTTAATAAATCTAGCCACTTGAGTCATTGAAGAATGTTAGTCTTCATAACTCACATTGATGCGAAGTTTAGTCTCCAAGTTTGTGGTGAGCTTCACCACTGTTTTCCCAAAAGATCGCGGAATTCAACACGTTCATAATAGAGCAAGGTAAAATTAGAATAGATTGTTGCGAAATAAGGGATCTCAGTGTGTGGGTTATTGAGACGTCAATTGAAGAAACATTGTTCCGTAGCCAGATAAGTACCGATTTGAGTAATTCAAAGATCATGTTGACAATGAGATGTTTCAATGCCACAGACAAAATCCGATCATGAATCCTACCCTGGTGATCATTAAATCAAAATTTTCAATAAACTCCTAATAAGTAAGAGAATAAAAAGAAGAAACCAATCGAGACGAAAGGAAACCTGACAGGGCCCTTGATTTCAATGTTTCCTTTGTAGGAACTCTTGGCTTAGTGATAATTGTGAACTGTGAAGTGGAAGATGTTGCTAGCTTATTCTGTTGTTGAAGTGACTTCTTATTAGACGGTACTTCAGTATCACCAGCTGTAGCCTGTTACGTTCAGTCTTTTCAGTCTCTTAGTTTTAAGATTGACTGCATTTAGAGTAACGCCGTTTTCGTTGCTCTTGCATTAATTACCCGCGTGGAATATCAATTATCCTAGACAAAAAGATCAGCTAAATTAGACAACACCAGGTCACAAGACACAAACATATCCAGAAAATCCCAAAACTTGTTTGAATGATCCCTCGCTGGGTAGTTTTAATTTTTCTCCTTACCCATAGGGCCAAGTTGCCCTTTTGTCAGCCATGTAGTTAAGTGAAGTTTGAGGAGTTACTTGATGAGAGACGATGGTTGCTTTAGAGGCGGTACGGATGAACGGTAGATAAAAATACTCATCATTAAGGTTTAATATTAATTGTGCACGCATGCGCATTAATAAAATAAATTGAATTAAAATAAAAATTTTAATAAAAAATATTATACCAGCTAGACTTTGTAGTGACCTGAGAGATCGGCGTACAGTGCTGACAAACTAAGGAGGTTTAATTTATTAAATTAATACCAACTTGTGTACAAGAAATGGCTTGAAGGGTGAAACTATAGATTTATTTACATACCTGCCAATTAGAATGTACCAACATTTAGAGTTTGTAAACATGTACCGCAATAGCATCAATATGGACTACTCTCACATTTTTAGAGTAGCAATAGAAACGTTCGGCGATTCTATCAGCAGCGTTCTTGAGATTTTTCAACACGAAAACAATATCGCTTCTGGTCAAAGAAAGAAAACTATCTTTCATTGAATATCTTGTTGGATCCATTTGGATTCTATTAGGCCAAACATTTTTCAATTTCCCATCTTTTAGAAAGTAACAAACACCATCCTCTGCTAAGAAACACTCCGAATTCCTTAACTGAATTAGGATTGTTCATCCGAATGGAGGTGGAACCAAAATTTGGTTGTTTCCTGATTAAAGATAAAAATTTTCATAGTGTGGATATTCGTCACTCAAAATATGGATATTGTGGATATTCATCATGTGTTCAAATGCAAGATCAGTTCTTGTTCGATTCTGATAAAGCGAACCTGAGTGATCAGCAATTGGATTGTACTTCTTTAAGAATTGGGCTCTATTGTAGGCTTCAAGCTCTTCAGAAACGACACACGTCGGATCAAACTTAATACTATTAGTATCTAAAACTTGCTTGAAATGTGACAATAACTGTACGCAACCCATAAAAAGGTCCAAATACCGTGGCAGTGACAAGGTATCCCGGAAATGAAACGATACTTGGTGCTTTGAGTTCGTCATAACATTGATCTTTTGGACAGCGACAATTGATTTTGATTGACTCCTCAATCTTGGATAGAGAAACCTTAAGTTTTTTTTGCTTTGAAGTAAAGATCTTGAATTTCCTGTGGGGATCAACGTCCAAGCCCACGGGGAAACTCCATCAAGTCTTCGGATACTTCCTTGGTTTCAACTTTTCTTTCGCTCTCTTCTTTATTAGACATAGCGAACACCGTTACCTTTTGTCTAATGTGTTCCAAAAGAGAAAGTTCCAGATAAGAATTAACATTTTAATGCAACACAGAATCCAGATGAAAATGTTGACATTCTTGTAATTTCCATCAGGATCTCGATACTAACTTTGCACAGTTTCCCATCACACGCTAGCGTTTCTGAACAATTCAACGGAATGGCCAGGAATATCGGAGAAAGCCCCAGAATTCCTCTTTCAAGTTCTGGATACGTACCAGTCATAGAGTAGAGAGGAATTGTGCTCTACTCTTTTTGTTCTCAGTACTACTTACGAATACTTGATGGCTATGTTATTTATTATCTAGACAGTTCTAGGTGCTGATTTGGTACTGAATTGTTTCTTTTGTCTGATCTGTTGTTTCTCAGAGATTTGTTCATACCAGAAGGATTTATTTCTTAAGCAACAATCCTTAACCCAAAACTTGATTCACAGTTCAACCATTTTCCATTCTTTAGATATAACTCCCTTGTATAACAATATATATATATAACAATTTATATAATGAAGAACAACTTAGAAGCAAAAGATAAAAAAAGAACGATAATTTTAATAGTGAAGAACTAAATGATTCGTTCATTCTTCATCATTTAGTGTGGTTTTAAGATCCAGATCAAGAGTGGAATTTGATCCAGTAATGTCTCCATCGGATTTATCACCGGCTTTCTTCCTCTGTTTAAATGAAGAGGATTTATCGGTTTGTTCCAGGGTATTTATGGAATCTTGATCAGTGACTTCTGTCAAGTCGGCTTCATGACTCAACTCTTGAATCTCCTTCTGTAATCTTTGAACCTCTTTTTCTAATTTCTTACCATAGTAATCAACATAATAAGTAGCCCCATTGAAGGTTGCCACAAGAAATATGAAAGTCATAAATAAGGAAGCAAGTCTTTTCGAAGAAAACCAGATAGGACACATTGCCATAGTGAGGAGTTGATAGCCATATTGAATAAAAGTGAAAGCAATAATTGGAAAGGGTTCTGGTAACCCATTCACGAATTTACCTATCCACTGTTTAGCAAATGATTTTCTCAACCATTCAAAACTTGTCGCCCTTCCTTCTTTGATTTTCTCAGCTTTTCTTATTGTGATGAAATAATGGTAAGATAATTGCCATATTAAATAATAAACAGAAGTCCATAAGACCCCCGAAAAGAAATTCCAGTTAGTAAGCTTTGCTGTGGCAGGAAATCTTTCAATCTTGAAATCATGAGGCAATTGATGAGTGATAACAAACATCACAACAGGCGGCATCACATGAATAAACGAACTTGTTGTTTTCTCAATAGAATGCAAAACCAAGGAATTCCTCCAGGTAATAACCGCCCAGGACAATGTACCAAATGTGAAGGCAAAACACACAGTATAGAGATGCTTAGATGAAGGGGCAACCCAAATAAAAATCAAAGTTAACCAGTTTACATAATAACATAGATCAAATAAGAAATAGTGGAAAGCTCTTTTCCAATAAGTGTAAAATCTGATTGGCATTAATAATATTATCAAAGCGGTATAGTAGACATGGAAATACTCTGAACAAGAGCCAATTATGAACCCTGCAACAAAGATAGAATAAACTGCAAAGGAGTAAAACCACTTCTCTGTTGTTGAGGCGTAGAATATATTGCTTAATCTTTTATCCAACTTATCGACTCTTTCTGATAATTTTTTCTTCAAACCATCGATATCTTTGATGCCATTCAAATACTTTTCTCTTCTTTTTGTGGTTCCATCTTTCAACTTGTTAAGCTGTTTCAAAGACTTTTCTTTGACCTTATTATATTGTTTGTTAATATGTGCACTGAAGTGAGCATTTGTGGAAGTAGGATCCAATAAGTCAAACAAAGTCAATCTTTCTGGCAACAAGTCAATTGTTTGCGTGTAATAATTTGTAGCATGAAGAAGAGGTGAACCAGAAGGTGTTGTCACCAAACTGCCACTTGACAAACTTCTTTGACTTTTGTTATCACCACTGAGAGACAATGAAGATCTTCGTCTTTGGAGAGTTCCTGAAGCCTGAAGAAGGGGCGAATCAGCGATAGCAATGATATTACCATTGCTCTGAACACCTGCGCTCAAATCCGTTGAGGTGATTTCAGAACTTTCAGAAAGACTTTTTTCAGATGTCATTCTTTAACCGATTGTGGAGAGAGTTATTTGATTTTTGGTGAATGGGGACTGTATGGGTCGTCTGTTTGCTGATGATCTAAACCTGTCTCTATAATGCCAAAATTAAAGTTGTAGAAAAAGCGTGAACTTGAAATTGGGACTGATTTGACAGAGAATCGATTCGGCTAACGTTTGGAGTTTTGGTTATGTGTAATTGTCAGCTAATCTTTTCTATATTGACCAATATAATGTGTTTATTCAAAGGGGGATGAAATTGGTAAGCATAGGTTCGAAGTTTTGATGGATTATTAAAAACAATCATCTGAATACTATCTTCAGGCGATCCTTGATCAGCACCTAAATTATCACATGAAAGTATGTGTAGTTCATTGTCGATTCGCAAAGCGCACGTGCCCCAAGCCTAGGGGTATTTCCTAATGTGGATAAAATCGAACATACCCAGGACGCGGGTTGCCCATAAGCTTGTACTGTTGGATTGCTCAATAAGCATATTGTACTACTCGTTTTAAAAATTCAAATCATATGTGAATCCATTCGTAAAACTATATATAATAAAAACTCCAGGGTACGCTAAATACCACAGATAGACGAATAAACGACAAGAATAAACAACGAACAAAAAGGAAAATTAAGAATGCAAATAAGACCCCGATTTTTTTTCTCTAAACCAAACAACAAACACAAAACAAACCCTGCGACAAACATCCATCGATCGATCGTATCTATAATGCTAGTAAATTAAAAAATGATGATGACAATAAATATGAGGGAGATAGAACGTCGTTTATTCCAAGAAGTATAGTAGAGATTTTCTCAGATTTATTCCTTGGTGACTTCTTCAGAAGTAGAGGTTTCAGCAGTTTCAGCAGAACCCTGTTCCTTAGAAGAGTCTTCGTTGATAGTAGAGTTATCTTCTTCATCTTCTTGGGCTTGTTCTTCTTCTTCGGTTTCACTTTCTTCGCTTTCGTCACCAAGAGCACTGAAGGCGTTCAATGGTCTCTTGGAGTTTTCTCTGGACCCTAAACCTTGCAAGTTGGCACTGGAGCTAACATTAGCTAAAGGAGACGAGTTTTGAGTCTTGTTGTTAGAAGAGTTGTTGGAGTTGTTGTTACCGAGTCTGTTGTTGACACCTCTGGAGGACTTGGCTCTTTGGAAGTTGTTGGTTGGTCCAGAAGATTGGGATGGTGTGCTGACTTGACCAGCTCGTTGGAAATCACTTTCAGAGACACGGTTGTTAGTCCATTGACCTCTACCAGAGTTTTGTCTAGAATCGTTACCCTTTTGTCTTCTCTTCTCGAGCTTTTCTCTTTGATCTTCTTGTTGTTTTCTGCTTTCTTCTTGATGGATTTGAGAAATAGTCTTAGGACCAGCCTCTTCGTTACCAGCCCAGTTAGACTTTCTGGAATCCAAAACGTCCATCAAGGAGAATTGTAATCTGGATGGAATCTTTTCGTTCTTGGATAATGTGGCAATTCTGGCAAGAACTTGGTCGAATTTGTTCTTACTGATTGGTGAGGAGTGGTCTAATCTTGGACCGACAGTCTTCACCAATTGGATCAAGTTTTCAACGGTATCGTCAGATGGATCATCAATGTTCTTTGATTGAGCTTGTAAACAGATGAAAATAATGTTTTCACCCAACAAGTTAAGAACGTATAATTGACCGAAGAACTTGACCAAACCTAAACCTCTTCTCTTGGCAGTAGCAATTTGGTAGTATTCTTCACTCATTAATTCTGGTTCGATAGCAGTACCATCTTCATTGGTTGGTAACTTATCGACCCAACCCTTTTCGTATTCGATTTGACACTTGGTCAACAAGTATTTTCTGAACAAGAAACCACCAGTCAGTGGCTTGTTATCCTTGTCGAGTGAGGTGACATCCTTGACTTCATCAGAGATAGACTTGAAGATCTTGGCACAGAATTGTGCGTACATAGCAGACCAATGAGGTTCATCAACGGCCTTGTCGAAAATCAAATCAATAACAGTCTTCAAAGTTTGAGCATCTTCTTCCCATTTAGATTGCTCAGCAATCTTGATGATTTCATCAGTAATGGTATCGAAGAATTCTAAAGTCAACTTGTTTAATTGAGATTTCACCTTTCTCTTAACATCATCAGCGGAAAGAATGACAGTGACGCCGTCTGGGGCGTATTTGACTTCTTCAGTCTTGGCTAATCTGGACTTTGGAATCCATCTGTTAGCAGACTTTTCCAAAGGCTTGACTGGTTCAGCTGGAACTTCTGGTTCCTTCTCCTTTTCATCAGAGTGATGTCTGTCAGAAGGACCTCTTCTGTTGGACTTTCTTTCAGATCTGTTGTTTTGTGGCTTTCTCTTAGAGCCTTGTCTGGAGTTGGATCTGGAATCTAATCTTCTCAAGTTTTGGTTAGACTTGTTGTAGCCGCCACCGATGGACCCTTGGCCGAAACCACCTCTACCACTGTTGTTCTTTGGGGCTGATCTTTCGTGAATGGACTTGACAACAAAGAGCAATCTGTTCTTAAATTCTTCACCAGCGTCGAACTTGACGTTGTTGAATTGGTTTAGGAACATTGGGTCGTATCTTAATTTAGGACCCTTTTCTAATAACTTAGGATCTGGCTTGGTGAAGGATTCTGGATATTCGAATTCAAATGGGTTTTCAACAATCTTCAATTCAGCAAACTTTGGAACTAAGTCAGCATAGTTTGGAACGTTGGTAGAAAAAGCTGGTTCTTCAATCTTTTGTTCCGAAAGGTAAGCGTACTTAGATTCAAGAGGTTTTGGTTCTTCAGCGGACTTTGGAGCTTCAGTAACAATGGCAGCTGGAGCAGCAGTTGGCTCTTCTTCAGTCTTTGGTTCGGATTCTTGCTTTGGTTCTTCAGCTTCAGCTTGCTTTGGTGCTTCAAGTTCTGGTTCCGCAGCCTTGACTGGTTCTTCAACCTTTGGAGCTTCTTCTTCAACAACAGTAGCCTTGACTGGTTCTTCAACCTTTGGAACTTCTTCAGCGTTGACTGGTTCTTCTTCCTTCTTTGATTCTTGGACGGAGGCTGACTTGGCAACTTCAGATTCGGCAGTTTCAGCCTTCTTCTTCGCTTCAAGGGCTTCCTTCTTAGCTCTGGCTTTTTCTAAAAGTTGGTTTCTGAATTCTTCTCTCTTTTTGGCAGTTTCGACGTCTTCAGCTGGCTTGGAAACAGCTGGCTTAGCGGCAGCTGGAGTGGCAGCTGGGCCACCCATTCTAGCGCCACCTTGAGCGAGTTCATTGCTGTACATACCGTTGTTGTTGGAGTATGGGTTCATGAACACAGGTTGAGCGTAACCGTATGGTTGCTGTGCGTAGTAGTAGCCACCGTTATTTGGAGTGTAGCTGTTGGAGTTGTAGGCGTTGTAAGCACCGTTACCAGCAGTTCTCTGTTGTTGGTTACCACCATTATTTGGAGTGAAGTTCTTACCACTGGACATGATGTATAGGTATTTATGCTATTCTATGCTGGATGTGATAATGGAATGAATGTGTATAAGTTCAACTGGTACGCGGCCGTATAGTTAAACAAATATCGGTGGAGAAAAAGTGGGAAATAAGAAGAAGATACTAGTTATCGGTATAGCAAATGATCGACAATTAGAATCTTAATGTATTTGAGACGCAGGACGGAAAAACAAGTATCAATCGTGGAGTTCTTTTGTAGAAGGCGATTGAGATGTCTTGTTCCTGAAGGATAAAAAACAGCGATCTCTTGCACGGAGTGTTTCTGTGATATAAGCAACAAATGTGTGAATGGACCTTCAATGATAGGTGGATGAAGGTAGATCCAGAGGGCGATGATTGCTTGGTGGTGTAATTCGTAAAAGAAGGGTTCTCTTATTAGTTGAGCTGGCGGAGCTTACTTCTAGCGCTTTCAATCAATCGCTGAAATTTTTTGATGTTTTCGTCGCCCGCGCAGCATTTTTTTTCTTGCGACGCGAACCACGCAAGCAGTACACTAGGTCTTTTCACCTGTACGGTACTGGCACAATAAAATGAGTTCAGCTGGCATCTAACAGGTTAAAATTTTTCTATAGAGTTTTTATTTAAGGAATTTCATTGAAGCTCCTACCTGTAATGCTCATTTTGGATCTTTCTTGACTACAGTTATTTCATGTTATGGTCGGATCAGGCGCCTCTTTGTTTGAGGCGCGATCTGAGGAAGGACGAACGCCTGTGGATCCATGAACCTATAATTTATTACATAATCGAGGGTGTGACCTTGAGTTGATTGATTACATAATACCAGAATCATTCAAATGGCACCAACTTTCAATCATCAGCAGTCAATTTGAGCGTATAACCGAGGCCTGGAGTCCATCAAAAGACGACGCATGATGAAGATAAGGGAAAAGCCAATTAACGACTTACCTTTTTTCTTTTACCACGAAGAATACATATATGCACTCAACAAAGACCATTTTTGTTACAACTGGAGCCACAGTCACATTTCCTGCCTTGATAAGAGCAGTTTTACAAAGAGATTTCATCAAGTCAGTTGAAGAACTAGGATATTCCAAACTAAGCTTACAGTACGGTAAAGGGGAAGATGGCATAAAATTGTTCAAACGGATATTGAAGAATGAATTGTCTCTGGAAATTCGATTAACAAGAAACACTGAAGGTATCGAAGTATATGAAAGTCAGTATAAAGACGGGTTCATAGTGGAGGGCTTCGCATTTTCTAACAATATCAATAAGGAGATCTCATCTGCAGATTTGGTAATAAGTCATTCTGGAACCGGCTCTATTCTTGATTCATTAAGGCTTAGGAAGAAACTTATAGTAGTTGTTAATGTTAACCTTATGGATAATCATCAATTGGAAATAGCAGGGGAATTGGAGAAGGGTGGATTCCTCTTGAAATGTGATACTCCAGACGTCAAAGCTTTGACACCATTGATGGAGGAAATACAAAACAAACAATTGACAGAGCTACCAGTTCCGAAGGAAAATGTTTTGAAAGAAATATTACAATCTTTTTGAAGAAAATTTGAGAATTACATGTTTCATATATACATAGATGTCGATAGTTTTATACAGACGTTATATCCTTTTCTTTTACTATTATACAGAAAGTGTTCTATCATTCACAGTAAATTATTATTCTTCGTCATCGTCAACCAACTCATAAGTAATAGAGTCATGAGCATGTCTTATAGCGTTTCTCTTATTCAATTCACTCACAGTTGGTTCTCTGATTCTGATATTCAACAAACCGACATCCTTTGATTCGAACTCTTCTCTTTGGAAATCCGTCAACTTGCGCTTCTTCAAATCAGCACGGTTGGTGATTGGGTTGTAGTATACCTTACCGGATTCTGGATCAAATCTTAAAGCAACGTCTTCAAAATCACCCTTAATTCTGGCAAACTTAGCATCGAAGTCAGTGATCTTGGTATATTTGTATCTTGGTTTGTTTTCACTCAAATCATCAACCGGGATGTTTTCATTCAAATCTGTCAATTCACTCTTAACTTGTTTCAAAGTTTCACCTTGAGCAGTGTAAACACCCATCCAAGAATCGTGATCCACTTTGATTTCTCTTAATAAAAGAGTTTCGAATTGAGCTTTCGAAATTTCAGAAGTAGTGTTGGCTTGAAATCTAATTGTGGTGAATTGCTGATCGAGACGGGAAGTATCTGGTAGCAAACTCCAGACTCTCTTGGATTTGAGGTTTCTTCTGTTTGGATGACTTAATTGAGATGGATCACGTAGTGTTTTGGAGGCTTGTTCAAAGGTTGTTTCGATGGATCTCAAATCCAATGGAGTGTTGGCCTTGGAAGCTGCGCGTGGCTTACCAGCAGCTGATGGAACAGGAGTAGAAGATCTAGAATTCTGAGCGGATGGGATATTCTTAACAGAACCAATATATTCTGTTCTTCTAAGGAAAGAAACGTTAGGTTGATTATTTTGCACTGTTCTACCAACATTTGGATCTCTTAACAAGACTCTATCTTTTGGATGCAACTTGCTAGTAGCCGAGATATAGTTTTCACCAGAGAAGATTGTTGGCGTACTTAGTAGATCCAACTGTAAACCTAAATCTTGATCTATGGTGATGATGTTATTGATGGCTTCGTGACGAGCAAGGGAAGTCAATAAGGCTGGAGAATCGACCTTTTCCTCTGCAGCGGTATGTTGTTGGAGTAATTTTGGTGCGAGGAGAGGAGGTGGAAGATCATTTTGATATCTGATCTTAGCAATATAATCTTGAGTTTTCGACATTTTTTATTGTTAAAATTCTCTGATAATACTATAATAACAGGCTTCTTGTTGCGTTGTTGATGTCCTAGTGAAATCCTCGGCGAACCTTCCAGCAGTTGATAAAATTCCTTGTTGTTTTCGAAGTTTCGAATATTACAACTGCTAACCGGGGCATTTTTGCGAATCTTTCCTCATATCACGTGGGACTAATCAGGGCAAAGACATCGAGATACTACGCGTCATATCAATGTGACGGGCAGTAAAATTTCAAATATAAACAAAGCCCCAATGTTTCGTTGGAACAAAGTGATCTGAATATCCCTCTAAACATTTCAACCACTGTAAGACACCCCACCATACAACCATTACAATCCAAAGCAACATAAATTTATGCCGCCTCCATTTGAAAACATCTCCTTCTGTACGACATCGTTGCACGAGTCCGTTAAGAAGGGTATTCTCAAAAAGATGATAGAGCTTGGGGGAAAATACGAAAGTGATCTTACAAATACCGTGACTGTTCTTGTTGTTGGGGAAAGGTTCACAAATAAGTATATCTACTGTCTTCACAAAAGACCTGATGTTAAATTCATAAGCCCACAAACTATCTCAGAACTTCATGATGCGTGGTGGAATGTGCCGGATGGGGAGGAAGATATTGTCAAATTCAATTTGGAGGATTACATGATGTCTGTTTTTGAAGGCCTCAATTTCTGTCTTGCAAGAGTCAACACAGATCAATATGTGAAAGCAAGCCAGACAGATGAAATTGCGAAGGTGATACAAGATAATGGTGGCAAGGTGGACTCAGCATTACAGCAATCATCTGACTGTCTCATCTCGAATGAGAGATCTGGTAAGAGGTATCAATTTTGTGAAAGATGGAAGATAAAAGTGATTCATCCCCTTTGGGTGTTACATTCAGCTGAGAGAGGTGCTGCGTTCCCATGGGATACGTATGATATTGATGCAGTTGGAGTGGATAGAATCGGTAAGCAATCTCTAGATATACTCAAACAAATGTCAAGGTTAAAGGATCTCACTGAAAATATGCAAACCGCAGAACTCCCACTTATTGAAGCTGGCTCAAAGTCAATGCTTATGGTTCCCACTAAGAAGAATTCAAGATTATGGAACACGATGATGGAAGAAACTGTTGACGGTGTTGAGGCAAAGAACAAAAAACAGCAAATCAGTGAATGGGACGTCGACGTAGATGGAGACGAAAATCCAATACTGCAAACATCAATTAAAAGCACAATATCTACATATTCAAAAGTAAATGAAGAAAAGTTGAAAATGAAACCCCTGGCAAAATTGCAATTCAAACCACTACCACCAGCTCAGCAACAGCACCAACAAACGGTGTCTAATTTATTCTCCGGTTTGTCATTCAAGGTTGAACACTTCGACACGAAGAAAGCTGAAATTCTTGCAAAAGTCATAAGATCGTACTCTGGTCAAGTAACAGATTCAAAATCGCCTTCTTTCTTGGTGATACCCTATGATTATCCTATAGACCTTCTCAGCGCATCCACGAGACGTATACTGGCTTCAAAGAATCCGATGATCAAAGTTGTCACAGAATGGTTTTTCGAAAGATCATTGCACTATAATCAATTGAAATATGACACATGGACGAAGCCTTTCTACAGAAGCCCTCGTTTCACAAATCCTAGGAAACTTTATATTGCCATTTCAGGATTCGGAGGTGTTGAATTGCTTCATGTCAAAAAATTGATTGCATTATTACCAAATCATCTTGAGTTATCGGAGTATTTGAATGAAACAAGAGATGTACTGGTAATCAACAGTGCCATTTTGAATATAAGACATCCAAATTTGTCTCCAGAAGAGATGAAATTCCCAGACTTACTGCAACCTATTCCTAAATCAGATGTTCAACTAGCCAGTTCCAATTCACTCCGCAAAAAGATCAGCTATGCCAAACAGAAGAGAATCCCGTTGGTCAGAGTCGGATTCCTCTTTGAGTTCTTCATGTGTGAAAATAACGAACTTCCACTTATCAATGTTATAGAATGGGGCGTATTCGTTCCGAGGGGAGATGATATCAAAGAAAATATTAAACCTTACTTGAATTACAATAGTTCTGTGGAAGAGAACACCCTAGTAGCAAACTACCACTCCAGAGATAGACACCAAATGCACACAGAAGTAGAACAAAAACAAGATGATGATGAGAACACTCCCGAGCCAATGAAAATGGAAAGACCAAAATTGGGCAACGATGTCAGGCCCAAGTTGGTGCAATCTGGTTCTTCAATGTTACCGAAACTTCCATCACCGCTCTGCCATAAACCCCACTCTGGAGGGCGCTTATTTGGACGTGCAGAAATATCTCAATTTGACACGATCAGATCCAACAAGAATAGTGATGAGAGTTCTAAAATGTGCGGGTTTAATAGTGGCATGAAGGATATTGTTGATCTTGAAAATGAGGATATAGGAACTCAGATCAATTATGACGATAGCAATGTGAGTAAGTCCGGGAATGACTCAGATCATGTCAAGAGAAGATCAACCAGAGCCAGAACGAAAGAAATGATGAATATTCTTGAGTAAGGAACATACTATTGTTAATGGTTCGGAAATATACATGATATGTCGTTATACAGTATGTTTTGACCTCTGTAGCTACGTAGTGTAACCTAAACAGCGTGTCTTTATTAGTTATACATCTAAGCTTTAACCATGTATGAAGAACTGGAATCTCTCTTAATTTAATAGTAATGAAATCCCTGGCGTCAATTTACTCCTTAAATTGAACCCTCATGTCCTAATATGTAGCCGTCACCTTCCTGACCCTTAGGGCTCACCATCTAAATATAACTCACGTGTAAAAACATCCATATTATGACCTGCAACAACTCGACCATGCTTGATCTAATGGTTCACTGCTCAACTAACTTCAATGCCCTAGGTATATCTCACATGTATAATACAGTATATGATATAGAATACTAAACATTCGACGTGTAAATGCAACTAAATATCCATATAAATATAAAATTCATTTCCAAATATCATCGCCTCGTATGATATTATTTTAAAGCGAAGAAAACATCAGCTCTATAATCATTTAGGTGGAATATTTGGGGGGAGGACTGAGTAACCAGAGAATCTCTCTGCTAAGTCATCATCCAACTGTTCATACTTAACAATATTATCGTCCAATAAGCCTTTGACAAACACGATATCGTCTCTTGTGCCAGCAAAGTATCTATCCTTTAATGGGTATCTGGTGGGATCCTTATTTGTGAATTTTCTGCTGACTATTGACAGTTCGTTGGATAGGATGGAATAGAAATAAATAAAGTCAAGATTGGTTTTATAAGGATACCCCATGAAAACACCATAGTCAGCACCAGAATTCGTGTCACAGATGACATGACAACCAAATGAGTATAATCTATCATCGAAATCTGTTTGTCTAGGGTTAAATGATCTTCCCTCTCTGGAATTGAAAAACCTATCACTTGGCGTCAAGTTTGTATCTTTCATGATGTGGTATAATTATAGTGCAGCATCATAACATGGTTAAAGGCATCGCCAAATTCGTCTCTGATATTTATCATTAATTTAGGCATCTCAATGACCTTCTTAGTAAATTGATTCCTATTGGCAATGTGTCTATGAAAAGTGTATTGAGACTTAACATCCGTAACCGTTACAACATAAACACTATGAATTGGTCCATACATGTCAGCAACAGTTAAATCGCCTGGATAATTGGCAACATGAGCTGGCTTCCGATAACTATGATTCAAATATTCCAGTTTTTGGTACTTGCAATTGAACCTCACGATTTCTTCAACTCTTGATTTCTGTAATTTTCTCCCTGTGATCATGAAATAAACAATGGAAATTTCATGAGACTTTAAATGGCCATGTCCACGATGAATTCTCATAACTTTTCTAGAAACGTCCAATTTATTGTAGTCTTTGTTCAACACGGCTTTATTCAAAAGTAAGTCTTTCACTGGTGCGATGATCATATCTTTTCTTCCACCGGTAGTTTCCTTCCTAAGGATCTCATCGCCACTTTCGTTGTCCTTGATGATGTAAAAACCATTGCGTATGTTGATGGACAAATGTGGATTACATTCTCATAAAGTAGGAATAGAGATTTGATTACAGGGACTATCGGGACAATAATAGAGATCCTTAAGAACTAATTTCCCAACTTGAACATCACAGTTGCTTGGACTGGTTGCTTCGCCTGATAACCCTCGAATATTGGGAGCATATCACAAGTCTGATAATAAGCTCGTGTCGTTGACAACATGATGGATCCTAGTTGTAACTAGAACAAACGCTGTGTTTTGTAAGTCCATTATTGGAGGTCTAAGTTTGGTTTTTTGTGAAGTACTTATTGTTTGTAAGTTTGATGCTTTGCTTTGTTACAGATTTGTTCTCTTGAGATTTGTAGAATTAACCCATGCTGAATATATATTGGCAGCGCGCATTCCCGCAGAAGGTTGTGTCTTGGGAAAAAGTAACGTTAGATCCTGATCCTGATCCTGTTGAGATGTCCGAATAAGGTAGTTCATATTGAACTCTGGACTTATGCCTTGCAATTAGCGGTGAAACATTTTATTGGATCTTAGTTTTTATTTGTATAGAAAAGAGAATTCAGTTAGAGCATTTTAAAGGGTACTTTCAAGCTACTATTAGGTTTTCATACGGTCAAATCTATCTCTTTCAGGCATTGAATTTATCAGCATGCGCCGACCTATTGTATAAGCAGTTAGATCTGGTAACTACTGTACTGCTGAAAACTACAGATCTGAGATTCCAAAGCAAAGATTTTATTGTTCGCAGCATATCAAAATTTAGGAACTTTTAATACCAAAACATATATAGTAGTGTGCTGAATGCTTTCAAGACTTTTATATATTAATTATCATCCGAAGTGTGAAGCCACAGTGAAACCATATGGTATAAACGAGTGGCCCTATGTTTAATTTGAACAGTTGAAGTGGCAACCAAGTCATCAATGAAAGCGACAACCCTAGTAGATTCGACATAACAGCAAAAATTCTCTGCCATGCCAGCGTCTTCATCGCCTTCTTTAAAAACAAGATCAGGCTAACGTTTAGCACGTTTAGCATAGAATATGTCATTTGTTGGATGCTTCAAACGGTCCACTCTGATATTAGCAGCATCCACTTCACCTAACTCATTGTTCTCATTAGTCAATAAGTGAATAACGTTCAAATCATGAGTACCGGAAGCATAGCTAACGAACGCACCATATTCGACATCAATATACTTGATCTGACAAACGGACGGATAGGCTTTCTTCGTGCAATTCGAGAGATTCTGTAATTGTATCCAAGTTCATCTTGCTATTGGTCAAGACATCAAGATTCACTGCTTCTCAATGACACTATAATTGTAATTTCGGAGTGATGTATTGACGAATTTGATAACCCTATGGCCACGGCCTTCCATATACCCAATCACCTCCCCAACATACTATTACTGTCTTTGTAAATCAGCTATAAAGGGTGATATAGCTAACAAAAAGCGAGAATCGTAAATGAAACAAACTCTTTATTCAATGTTGGTTAGTTGATTGCGAAATCTTGAACTGGGTCAAACTCGCATCGAAAAGATAGAAACTCTACTCAGTTTGAGAATAAACAAACCAGTGTTTCCATCCTTAATTAGGAATTCATCAAGCTGATTGTCTCTCAGTAACAATAGAATAGATGTAACATTTCTGTCTGACTCTGGATCGCAGATAACATCTTTCAACACCGACTTACCAACTTGAATATCACTCGGAGCTCTGCATCTTTCATTAAAGAACACATAACAAATGCCAATACTGTCAACCGTGTTGCAAATACAGTAGTAACGTGAAAATTGAAATTTCGGGTATATCAGTAGCCAATTGAGTGAATGTAAAGAGTTAAGATTTGAAACCCGAGGGGTCAATCACCTGCAACAATCCATATGCACTAGGTCTATTAATACTTCCCGGATCTCACATTTGATCCGCAATATCCATTCGCTGGAGTGCTGTGGACCACCTGGACAAACAGTCAAGAACTCATCCCACCAATAGCGATGGCTCTTTAAAGCTTTAAGGAAGGCACACCACAACAAATTCAATTAGCCACTGATTAATCATTTCTTTAAACAATGTCTTTCTTTTCAAACTTCCAAAAGACCCTTCAATCATCTCTTGATGAAGTCCAGTCTCAAGCCACCAAGCTTTCAAAGGATATCACTCCTTTAGCTAAGCGCACTGCCCGTTTAGTTCAAGAAAAGCTCGGTTCCATTGACGATATCAGTGAATTACCAGAAGAATATATCAAATTAGAAAAGAAAGTTGATTCTTTGCAAAAGGTTTACAAAAAGATTCTCTCAATTACTTCCACTTATGAAATTGAAAGTTACGATTACCCACCAAACATCTCTGAATCTGTCAGTGATTTCTCTAAAGTCGTTTCTGAAAAATGGACCCATTTACAAAAGGCTTCTACCACCAGTGACATCGAAAAGATTTTAAATGAGCCATCTTCTACTGCTCAAAAATTACCAACAACTTTAGCTCACGAAATCTCCAAGGCTGCAAGACAATCACACGACTACTTAGTCGCATTAAACGCCAAGGGTTCCGAATCCTCTGTAACCAAAGTCCTTCTCAAGTGGTCTGAAACTCAATCTAAGATTGGTTACAAGAGAATTGAACAAGACGAGTTGATTTTACAAGAATTCAACGTTAGATTAACAAGATCTCTCCACGATTCTTTCACTGAAACTACTAAGTTCAGAAAGCAAGTTGAATCTGCTCGCTTACAGTTCGACACCATTAGACACGAATTGAAGACCAAGCCTGAATTGGAAGAAGATGAAGAGTTCAACTCCAAGCTAGACAAATATGAAGATGAATTGGTTAATGCAACTGAATTGGCTGTCCAGAGTATGAAGAGATTAATTGAACCTGCTGAATCAATCAACTTGATCATCATATTCAACAAAATCCAATTGGACTATCACAAAGCTGTTGTTATTGAATTGGAATCTTTGATCAAGGATTTAGAAGCCATCCCGCTAGATGATCCCGAAGAAGAGGAAGAGGAAGAAGTTGAAGGTGAGGAAGAAAGCCGTGCTGTTGAAGAATAATCTAAACATATTGGTTATTCTATGCCATTTTCTTCCAAATATATTAAAACGTAATAGTACATTTTCTCTCTTTTTTCTCAACAATATTTTAGTTTCTAACCATTATCGATGACTCCTGTAATCTTTGATTGTAGGTTCTCCAGGTTGAACACTGGAACAGTGTTGAGATCATAAACTTCAGACAAAAACATCCAGATTAGGAAATATTTATGATTTCGCGACCCTCGGGTTTTCGGTGTGCTGTCATTTTCCCGCATCATCGATCTCGCCAGCGTCAAAGAACGTCAATAATGAAATTTCGAATTAACGTGTTGTTTACACACCAATTGACGTGTCAAACTTCGACGTATATTCTCTTTAGCCCCTCTTTCCTTAAAATCATAAAAATAATATAATGGTAAGTCTTCGAATTTTGAAGAATCATATTCTCTCACTCTATCAGTTCTAGAATATACTAACATAGTGACTAATCAAAAGGCCATTCAAACTCCAAAACAACGTATCGCTAACGAAAAGTATTACAAGAAGCACGAAAAGCAAAGAGGGAAGGCCAAGCCTGTCGCTAAGAAGGAATCCCCAATCTCTACTGGCTGGGTGATCATGTTGGCTTTCTTGATTGGTGGTGGTGCCATCTTGGAAATCTTACGTATTTTCTTCTAAGCAAGAAATGTTGGTATAAGGTTTCGATCAAAGACGAAGGACCCCAATAAAATAGAAGCCCAATCAAATTCAATCTCAAAAACTATCATACGGCGTTCAGCTTTTGACAATATCATCTCATATCCATTCAGTTCTCATTTAGTTTGCTGAAATTTTGGCTCAATCCGGAAAAAACACTTAGGACGTTCTAGGCAACTAATCCATTATATTTCAGCCTAATTTATAAAGACAAAGTCATTAATTTATTTTGCATATAATTTCTCGTTTCTCAACTTATCAGTACATGAATGACACGTAGCGCGTAATTTCATAAGAGTAAGAGACGGTAGACTGTATTGTACGCGGAAAGGTCAGATTATATCCATGATATGTTAATTATCCTCATCTTCATTAGATTCACCTGCTGAATCACTTTCACTTATACCTTCACCTTCACTCCCATCATCCTCGTCTTCATCACTTTCCTCGTTATAGTCGACTCTTTTTCTTTGAGATCTTGTGATTCTTCCATCCGAGCGATCAATAATCAATGCACTGTTGTTGTAAGCAAAGTCATCGAATCTTCTGTGTGCTTCGAGTTTTTCAATGATCCCTGCAAAGTTTAGTAAATTAGAATGTAATTTTTCACAATTATTGAGTTTGATATCGGAATTTTGGTCGATCTTGATTTTAAGATACTCTGAAAAATCTTTTAAAGTTAGTAAATCATCACAGACTTCATACCAACGACCATTCACAAAATCTTCAACGTATAACTTAAACCGAGAGCTCCATGTTTTGTACTGTTTCTTATCAATCTTAGTGTGATCCATAAACGTTTCAAAGCACAAGTCATAGTCTTGTAACTTTACTAAATGAAAATTACCAGAGAAACAGGTACCTTCACCGATCAAGAAGGGTATCATGCGGAACCACAAAGGATCCTCCTTTGTCTTAGAATAAAATCCAACTTCTTGCATACTTTCAGCATTGGTACCAAATCTCTTAGTTTTGTTGTTCAGTCCAGAAAGCTCTGATTCTGTATATTTGAACATCTTTGGAATATAATATGTCTGCAAAGGAGAAGAATCATAGAGATTGGAGATTTCATTGAATTTTGCCTTGATTTTCAAGGAGTTAGACAAAGCCCAACCGCAAACAGACTTCAATAACAATAACCTGTCCTCTGGTTCCAATGCATCCAAGCCTAATTCGAAAAATTCTTTATTCTTCAAGGGAAATTGTTTATTGAATGTTGGAAGTTCATAATGTTTTGTGAATAATTCCATAAATTCGGGCATGTTTGGATCAACAGGGTCATCATGATCTTCTTTAAACTCAGTGGCTTCCTGTTCGCTTCGCCATTTTGAAGGAATACCAAAATCTGGAATTAATGCCACCAATTCAACGTGATTTGCCCTAGGTTTGGATGCGGTTCTGTTAAGTGCGAAAAGTAATAACTGATTAAAAAAGTTTTTTATAGTCTTGGAAACAGAGCGATCAACATCTATATTTTCTTCTTTGCCTTCTTTTGTTATATTGACAATATCCTCATTGTTTTTTTCCTTTTCCTCATTTGCCGCACTTTGCAACCCCAAACCTTCTTCCAAATCTTGAACCCCTATGTTACCAATACCAGTGAACATATCTCTGAATCTTGAGTAAAACCCCAAAATATATAACATATCATTTGCATAAGGAGAGTATTTCACTGGATAACCAAATGCCAATTTCTTGAACTCTGGATCTTCAATAACAGATAAATCCATATGTGTATGGTTCGATGTGAACGCCGATAGAGGACCAGGAATCTCTCCTTTGGGGACAATCTTTGAAGATGTCTTGGGTTGTCTCATAGTGGAGAGAGATAGTTTTGTAGTCGATGAGGAAGTTAAAGTAGAATTTATTGGTCCAGCTGAGATCGGCCTTGGAGAAATAGGTGGCGATTTCGGCGCTATCTTTGTAATATGCATTTGTGGAGAGCTTGACTCTAGTGGCGTTGTTGAAGATGAGGTATTAGCTTGTGTAGATGATGCGGAATACAAGGTTAAATGAGATGGTAATTTAGCTTTCGTGAAATTGAGGACTCTTTGAACCAGCTTCTTACCCGAACTTCCACTGATTGGCGATCTTGAAGCCTTTTTTATCTGTTCTGGTTTAGATTTCGATGTAGAAGCCGATAGTCTTGGTGAGTGACTGGCTTCATTAGAAACATCTTTGTTCTTTTTCTTTTCTAAAGAGGAATTTGTTGTATTTCTGATTTGTTGCTCTTCCATTTCTTGGATGTCTTCGATATCTATCGGATTTTCGCTTTGTGTCTCTTTTGAGGATTTAGAATTATTGACTTTATGTCCGACTGATTCTTGAGGTTTATTTTCTTTTTCTTCGTCGTCACTATCAGATATCACAATAATTTCAGGCTCAATGGACTTCAATAGATCGTGTACTTTGTTTGATTTGATTCTGGACTTTTCAACACCATATCTTTTCTTTCTGCCACCTCTTGAACCAGGTCCAGAAACCGGTAATGAGTCAACTCTGAAAGTCGAAATAAGACTTTTTTCCAAGTTATTGAGAGAGTTGTCTTGTCCTGATTCTTTCTTCTGTGACGAATTGTTTGTGCATGATCGTCTAGGTCTTCCAAGGCGATTCGTTCCCTCTTTAGAGGCCGGGTTCACCATCACCATACTGACTTTAGAACTGCTATCTCTGACCAGTTTCTGTTTTGGTTCAATTACTACTACTGGTGGCGTTGGCGTGTCAGAGCGCGATTCTGAATGCGGAGATGTGGGTTGAGCTTGATCCTCATCTTCGTCGTCATCATGGTCCAGTTTCAAGGCATTTTCAAGAAAGTTAAGAGATTCTTGAGATGCCGCAGAGTTTTGGTTGATACCAGCACCTCCAATAATCCGAGCATCACGATGAATGTTTGAATTTGTGGTTTGTTCAAAGTTCATCATGGCGACGGCGGCAACGTTGACGACGGTAGTAGCACTATGATCGTCCGCATCTTCTTCAGCTAGGGTTGTGAAATGATAAGGGTCATGTTGA
The DNA here is from genome assembly GCA_030581495.1 of Waltiozyma xylosica. Taxonomy (NCBI): domain Eukaryota; kingdom Fungi; phylum Ascomycota; class Saccharomycetes; order Phaffomycetales; family Wickerhamomycetaceae; genus Waltiozyma; species Waltiozyma xylosica. The sequence continues at coordinate 8,926 of JAKTTJ010000070.1, read as the reverse complement.
AAGAAGTTTGTTTGTGACTCAATCTCAGGATCAATGGTAGAATCATCTATGTGATTCATTCTATTTGTGATAGTTTAACAATGGAGTACTCGAAGAACTGGGGCCCTTATTACTACAAATCGTTCTTCATGTGAATAGCCTAAGGGACGCGTACATATGGAAATACCAAATGCTCCCGCGGCCGCAATTCGTGTCCCCTCGGAACCAATTCTTTTTGAAATCAATAAAACGTGATATGCAATGGTCCTCGGAGTTCAATGGATCAAATCTTCGCGCCCGGGTAACATTGTAGCTTCCAAAAATACAGAGTTTTCCCGATTGGGCAAAAAGATAACAACAGAAACGTTTCGCAAAATACATATCTTGACCACGTTTGTGGTATGTTTTGAAGGAAAAACAATGCCTATTGAATTAAACGCTATTAAAGGTTTCGATTTATGAACTGTAGAACGCTTCAGGAAACCAATTATGCTTTTTTTTCATTGAAAATGTTCGTGGTGGTTTCATATCTATGTATGATCCGTGATCAAAAAGGCGCAAGTTGATTTGCGGCTGCGCACATTAACATCCGGGAAAACCATACTCAAGAACATCAAAATTGATCGCTACAAAACAAGAAGTGAGGATACAAATAAACGTATCCTTTAAATCATCGATAGAAACAACATATAATTCTACTATTTATGCAATTTTCGGCTTACTTTTTTCTCAAGTTATTGTAGTATTTCCCTGTTGACATTAGGGAATGTCGGGTGGCGGCAAACATTCGTCGATATCTTTCTAAATCTTCGCGCTAATTTCCTCTTTAGGGACAAAAAACTCTGGTTTCATCGAAATGTGTTTTACTTTGGCCAAAAAAATGCGACGTCCAAAATTCTTCCAAAAGCCCACCAACGCACCATCAAGGGAATCAAGAGTCTTGTCCCATTAAACAGAGAAACACTCTAGAAACAAATAATAATTCAAAATGGACGGTGGTATGTAATGGTTCCATAATAATCACCATCCTCACTCAATTGATCCTTGTTTTCCAGTTTGAACAGCTACATATCCTTAGATTTGTTTTGATCTTGATCTCCGTTGACGGTACTGTTTACATCACATTTTCATCAACTAAATCCTCCAAAGTTATCCAATATAGACCAATTTATTCCAATTCCATCAACCTATACCTAAACTTGCGCAATTGGCTCACTATTGAGTTAAAGTTACTACGATATCACTTGTTTTCATCAATTTATTGTTGATTCGCTGGCTGTTCCCTTGTTCGGCAGTTGAAACATGAAAAGCGAAGAAACAAACAAAATACCACTGGAACCGATATGCAAACGGATATCTATAATTTTCAGAGCTGACCAAAAGGTCTTGATCATTTGGTCCTCTGATCATTTTGATATCGTTGGAAAATGGATTTGATATGATATGTCGCCACCGAAAACTGGAGGCTTTGAAGCCCAACTGATAAGGATCATTGATAAGGTTGGAAGCATTTGGATATGCAAATACTAACAATATTTAACCAGAAGAAATTGCTGCTGTATGTTTAACTATTATCTTGTTGTTTTGAACTCGACCTGCGAAATATACCTGTCAATCCCAGATTCGTTCTACGAAGTGTTGGATTGGTGAATTTTCCGCCGTTTGAACTTTACAACGTACGGTATTTTGAATATTAAACAATTACTAACATATTATCTTCGACAGTTAGTTATCGATAACGGTTCCGGTATGTGTAAGGCCGGTTTCGCTGGTGACGATGCCCCACGTGCTGTTTTCCCATCTATCGTTGGTAGACCAAGACACCAAGGTATCATGGTCGGTATGGGTCAAAAGGACTCTTACGTTGGTGATGAAGCTCAATCTAAGAGAGGTATCTTAACCTTAAGATACCCAATCGAACACGGTATTGTTACCAACTGGGACGATATGGAAAAGATCTGGCACCACACCTTCTACAACGAATTAAGAGTTGCTCCAGAAGAACACCCAGTTTTATTAACTGAAGCCCCAATGAACCCAAAGTCTAACAGAGAAAAGATGACCCAAATCTTATTCGAAACCTTCAACGTTCCAGCTTTCTACGTTAACATCCAAGCTGTCTTATCCTTATACTCTTCTGGTAGAACTACCGGTATTGTTTTAGATTCTGGTGATGGTGTTACCCATGTTGTTCCAATCTACGCTGGTTTCTCCTTACCACATGCCATCTTAAGAATCGACTTAGCTGGTAGAGACTTAACTGACTACTTAATGAAGATTCTTTCTGAAAGAGGTTACTCTTTCTCTACAACTGCTGAAAGAGAAATCGTCCGTGACATCAAGGAAAAGTTGGCTTACGTTGCTTTGGACTTTGACCAAGAATTACAAACTTCTGCTGAATCTTCTGCTATTGAAAAGTCTTACGAATTACCAGATGGTCAAGTTATCACCATCGGTAACGAAAGATTCAGAGCTCCAGAAGCTTTATTCCACCCATCCTTATTAGGTTTAGAATCTGCTGGTATTGATCAAACCACCTACAACTCTATCATTAAGACCGATATTGATGTTAGAAAGGAATTATACGGTAACATTGTCTTATCTGGTGGTACTACTATGTTCCCAGGTATTGCTGAACGTATGCAAAAGGAAATCACCGCTTTGGCCCCATCTTCCATGAAGGTCAAGATCATTGCTCCACCAGAAAGAAAGTACTCTGTCTGGATTGGTGGGTCTATCTTAGCTTCCTTATCCACTTTCCAACAAATGTGGATTTCCAAACAAGAATACGACGAATCTGGTCCTGCTATTGTCCACCACAAGTGTTTCTAAGCTTCCTGCTAAACGTTTATCGAGTATTCTTGTTAAGTTGTTATCAGTTTCTTTCGTGACGATGCTGTTAATGCCAGGGTCTTTCTATTATTGGTTGTTTGTCCCTCCCTTTTATTTTGAATTAAAATATTTCTTTTTTTCCTTGATCAATTGCAGTTGTTGATATTTAGTTTAGATCGAAGAACGAAGTATAAGAGAAAAAAAAAGTTATATATTATATAATAAAGATTTAAATTTTTGTTGATCGAACACTTGATTAGCATTGTAGTATTTGGAGTAAAGTAGCAAAAGTCTGGACAAATGTTGCAGTTCTAAGCTACCTTTTGAAATCAGCGGTACATCGTTCACGCGCCTATGCCCTACACCTTTTCTGCTATATCGAACTGATCATTACCTTATGCAGTTTGAACAACCTGATTCATGAATCCAGTTGGAAACTCGGTAAAAAAACTAATCGACCCTTCACAGCACAAGTTGAGGTTCAATTATTTGTTCACTTTGATAACGATTCTACAAGAATCTCTTTAGAACCTCTACTAAGGGTTAATGTGTCGATCAGAAACACCATGAAAACTATATAACTAACACTATATCAATGAATTAAAAACGAATAATTCAAATCTCAAATCATTTCTTCTTTTAACTCTATTTAATTTAACAATATTCCTTTTAAAGGGAAGGAGTATATCAGCATGTGCCGAAGAACAGAAATATTAAGAAGCACCGGTCCGTTTCTGCCAAAATAAACGGACATCTCGGCTGAACTCGGCTCTTCTGCACTGATTTTTCTGATGATTGAAAAGAGAATAGTGAAATTATCAACATTGAATTACCCTTTTAAGCTTTAAATCAAAGGAAATACCATGCAAGAACACCTGAAACGCCAAAGTTTTTGAGGTAATTCTTAACAAGCAGAGAACGATGATACATATTAACACAGATATGGACATGGTCTGCTGAAAGCTTACGAACTCCTAGACTTTGAGGGTTATGCACTGAAATTGGTAGTTCTTGATTTGTTCAATTTGAAGTACCACCATAACAGTTTAACCTTGATTGGCTCTTAATTTTTCAAATTCACCATCAAATACATGGACATCACGAAGTAGACAGTTTTATGGGCTTTTTACAAATTGTTTGGAGTCATCTCTTATCAATGCTATTATCCAGTTCCAACTTCCAGAGAAAGAAACTTTTTGGCTGATGCATATTTTACAACTCCCGACAGAATATATTGCATAGATCTACGATTAGCTGCTGAAATTCTTATTCAATTCTAGTCGCCTTGCTGAGTCTGCTATTCAATCACTCACATTCACCTGTGTCTTCCCACAGTATTCCATGCTGAAAGCATGCAGAGTAGAAGTCGTCATTATTTCACTCGGGGTTTCTTTCCTCTAGAAATTCCTAGCTATGGTTAATCCACTTTTGATTGAACGAAGTTGATATTTAAGAAAGCAGATTTCTTGATTTTCCCAACCAGAATGAAACCTTATCTTGAAATCTCCGACATTTTGCTTCAACATACACAACATCACTTATTCACATTCGCTTACTTGAACCCATGATTTGGTCCAACCTAGCACTCAGTTTGTTGAGTGTATATCAACTCGCACTTCCACTGGTTTCAGCTGAAACCATTATTCCTGCAACTGATGTATTCACTAATCTCATTGTGACAAGTCAAGGTACAGATTTACTTGCTTCAGCATTATGGAATGCTTCTTTGACTTATGATGTGAAGCCTAGTATGGCCGGTGATACATTCACTTTGTCCATGTCAAATATTTACCGATTGAACACCAATAGCAAAACTATTGAAGTCACTGATCCTAGTGATTTTTCCAAAATTTTATTCTCCTGTTCGGTTCTTGATGGTGCTTTCATATTGGATTATTCTCAATTGATATGTACTGTTGCAGATGATCTTTCTCAAGAATACACTGGGAATATTGATTTTATCTTTGTCTTTGGTGTTGGTGGTTCCACTTATGATGTTGAATTGAACCAAGCCAATAAAATGACTTCTGGATCTTATACTATTGACTGGGAAGGGTTGACCTCTACTGTGAGCTTACCAGGTGTTGACTCAGAACCAGTTTATGATGATATCTACTCTTATATTCATACCACCAGTTATGGTTCGCTAGAAGAGTATTTTCTACTGCCATCTTGTGAAGGTAAAACTACTGATGGTAAGATTACAATTACCTTTGATAGTGGTAATGCCAATTCTATTGATTGTGACAGTACTAGATCTGGTGCTTCTAAAAACTTCAACTCTTGGTGGTTGCCAGAGGACGATGACGAAGGTAATGGTTTGGTTTACTTTGACTGTGATGCTTCCACTTCTACTATTACTTACTACATTTGGGGTTTAGAAGCCGGGTATCGTCCATATTTAACTGTTTTCCAATACTTAAAGTCTGCTTCATCTACTTCTGACAATGTATTTAATGTGGCATACACTTGTGACAGTGGTGAATTTGACTCAACTAGTCTGGTTAAATCGAAGAGTGTTGATATTGTCGTTATTTCCCTTCCAGAAGATGAAAAAGCTGAACCCTTGGCAGTTTCTATTTTAGAATATGATGGATGTACCACTTCCATGACTGTGGAATACTCTGGCTCCTCTGGTACTGCTTACGTTTATACACCAGGTCCAAGTGCATGTTTCTCTTCTTCGATCTCATCCATTTTTTCGTCGAGTTTTTCAATCGTTTCTAGCTCTTCCTCTAGTTCTTCAATTATTTCATCTAGCTCTTTAATCGTTTCTTCAAGCTCATCAGTGGCGGTATCCTCAAGCTCAAGCATTATTTGTTCATCAGAAACAACTTCATCTTCCAGTTCTTCAAGTTTTTACCTTCCATCTTCATCCAGTACTGCGGATTCTTCCACTAGTGAAGGAGTTTCTTCATCAACAATGAGTTACTCTTCTTCTCCTTTCTACATTACTGGTTCCAATTCCTCAGTTGTTTTGAGTTTCTCAGTTGCTTCCAGCTCGTCAGTTGGTTTGAGTTCCTCCACTGTCTCCAGCTCGTCAGTTGGTTCGAGTTCCTCCACTGTCTCCAGCTCGTCAGTTGTTTCGAGTTCCTCAGTTGCTTCCAGCTCGTCAGTTGTTTTGAGCTCTTCCACTGTCTCCAGATCCGTCATTGAGACTTCTTCCTTAGTCTCATCATCAACTATGTCCAATTCTAGTTTAATCGGCTCCTCGTCGAGTCTTTACGAAATTTCTTCATTCTCTTTTTATTCGTTAAGCACTAGCTTCTTACCAAGCTCATCACAAGAGTCTTCATCTTTTTCTTCCTCTTACTTTTCTTTATCCGATGCTCTATCTTTGACAACTACTTCAGATTCTATTTCGTCAGAGCTTAACTTGAGTTCATCTAGTTCTGTTGGCTCTTCCAGCTGGCTCATTAGCTCCTCCAACTTAAATGCTTCATCTTCGTCTGTTGTCGCTTCATCTTCGTCGAGCTACCCTGTTGTACATTCCTCAAGCTCAGGTGCATCTTCAAACTTGCCTGTTGCCTCCTCTTCATCAGCTTCAAAGGAAAACTCTTCGGTTTATTCATCAAGTTCCGTTCTTGGTTCTTTGTCTTATTCAAGTGATGTATCATCTAGCTCTTCTGCTTTGTCTTTCTCTAGCGTATTGTCCTCTTCCAGTGTTTTGGAATCATTATCTAGTGGTTCTAGCTCTTCACGAATGTCTTCTTCAAGCTCTACTAGTCCATCTTCTTCAATCGAATTCTCCAGATCATCCACTGTTTCATCCAGTCTTAATGCCTCTTCATCAATGGCTCCTTCTATTTCTGGTGTTTCGTCTCCAACTGTTTCTTCGTCTTTGATTTCTTCTAGCTCTTCTGTCTTGAGCTCATCTGGTGTCTCCTCATCAGTTTCCGTGACCTTCTCTGTTGCTCCATCCTCAGTGTTGTCATCTAGCTCAGATGTCGCAAGCTCTTCAGATGTTGTTAACTCGTCATCTTCAAGCCAGTTCAGTTCCGAATCATCAGCTGTTGGTTCACCTTCAAATGCTTCTTCAAGCTCTGTTGTTTCTTCAAAATCTGATTCAAGTTCTGAAACGTTCACTTCAAGTTTGGTTTCTACTTCTTATTCAAGCTCAGCTGGGCCTCCTTCTAGCTCTGTCATTGTCAGCTTCTCTATTACACCATATAGCAGTGCTTCTAGTTCGACATCTCTGACTGGTTCACTGTATACCGACTTGGATTCAGACTCTAATGATCTCGTTTTATGTTCTTCGTCCATTTTCAGCTATGTTGAAAGCAATACCTGGTTAAGCATCTCCGATCATTCTTCATCCAGCGTTGCCGTCTCTCCATCCAGTTCTCAGTCTTTACCAAGTTCAACTGAAAGCTCATATTCTTCCTCTGATTCATCAATTATCTCCAGTTCTTCAAGTTTGATTTCATGTAGTGTTTTAAGCTCTTCTTCTGTCGGTTCTTCTCCTTCCAGCTCATCTTTTTTCAGCTACAGTCCTTCTGTTGTTTGTTCAGATACCGGGAGTGTTTCATCTAGTTCTGCTGGTTCATCAGACTCTATGGTTTCATCATACTCATCATGGGTTTCATCATCAAGCTCAACTGGTTCCTCTTCAGTTTCTAATGTTTCAGGATCATCCTCTTCCAGCTCAATATTTTCTAGTCCTATTCTATCATCCTCTCTGAACTCTAGGATTTCTACCAGTATTCTAATTGATTCTTCATCCGCTATATTAAACTCGGGCACCTCCTTCTCTAGCTCATTTTCTGTCATTTCCAGTGGATCTGATGTTTACTCCGCCTCTATGATTTCCTCATCATTTGGTGAAGTTTCAGCCTCTTGGTCTAATTCTTCCGTGTTATCGTCCACTACATACATTTTGGATCCTGCTTCTGAAGAATCAACATTGAGTTCTTCGGCTGGCTCTGGTTTGTCTTCCATCTACAGTTCTTCATTAATTTCTAGTTCTTATGTCGCTTCTGGTCTACACTCCAGTTCTGTTGTCCGATCAAGCTCACTCTATGAATTCAGTTCTGTTGTCCCATCAATCTTAAGTTATTATTCCAGTGTTTCTAGTACTCTGCTATCTTCGTCTTCATCTTCAGTGGTTTCATCATCGATCTACTTCAGTGAGGTTCAGTCTCCATCTTCGATTTCATCAAGCGCTGCTGCTAGTTTCATATCCGATGGTGCTTCCTTTTCATGTGGTGCATTCCAATCTGATGTCACGCATATTGGTCCTGTGTCTGGTGAGGTTAGCTCCAGCTCTTCAAGCCATGTTACGTTGTCTTCTTTCATGGTATCGTCAACAATCGCTGTTTCTTCATTGAGCTCGGCTGCTGATCCCTCATCAACTTTACAATCCAGTACCGTTTCTGAGTCGTCTTGGGTTCCAATTAGGTCGAAATATTTGTCGTCTGATTTATCAAGTCACACTACAGTTACGTTATTGAAATCTTCCTCTAGCATTACGCGCTCAAGCGTCAGCAATATCATCATTTCATCGTCTGTTGTTGAAAGTCAAGGTGGCCCTTCTGGCTCCTCAGTTTATTCCAGATCAAGTGTCATTGAAACAATGTCTTCAGCTTACCCTGCTTCCTCGTCCTTGGTTCTTTCTTCTGCATCATCACCAACAGTATCTTCCTCTTGTACTAAAAGCAAGATTTCCAGTACGGTTACGTCAGGTTTAGTAAGCTCGAATGTTAATTCCGAATCAACCAATATTCCATCAACAGCTTCATCATCGGAATCGACTTCATCAGGTCCTTTAACACGTACCACCAGCTACATTTCTGCTTCTTCTTCCTCTTCGTCCAACTCATCTCAAACCTCAAATTTCAGTATCACTGCCTCTGAAAACAGTGGCTCCACTAGCTCTGGTTCCAGTACTAAAGTAATTGCAGCTCTTGCTACCACGATGTTACTTTTCACACAAGTTATTTCTTTCGTATAACCATCTCTTGATTGATTTGGTATTATTATTATTATTATTATTATTTGTAATAAGAGAGCATCACATGATTAGGTAAGGTATTACTAATCTATCTTATTCTAGGTTATTCTATGCACAATAGCCTAAACCTATTACACTATTTCACTATTATGTATAAATAGAGCT
>JAKTTJ010000069.1:0-56652 GCA_030581495.1 Waltiozyma xylosica | reverse complement strand
TTTGCTCATGGTCAACTCTATGTCGCACTATCAAGACTTTCTACCTTCAGCAATGCAATCGTCATGGTGAAGTCACTATCCACCATTCTCCCAGATGGCTCTGTGATGAATGATTTTGAACAGACAGGTGAGCTCACAACAAATAATGTCGTCTTTCCAAAAGTTGCAAGACATATCAAAGAAGAAATCAATCTATTCAACTTAAGATGATCAATCAGCACAAACTGGAACCACGCTTACTCAATATATAGTACCAAAATACTCTCACCTATTCTAGGGATTCTATAGAAATTTTCAACTACTCTGAAAATTTCTGGCATGTTCCACATACCGAAGCGAAGCGGAGACTTGTTAAACAATATATTATTTGCAGTAAACACGTGTATAAACTAAGAGTTTTCGTTGAAGAAACGAGTAATAATTCATATAAAATACACCTACTTATTTAAAAAGATTATCTCATTTATGTGCAATCATATATAATGATGACGTTTTGTGTAATCAAATACGCGTAAAACTTAACTGAATACAATGAAAACAACAAATTAGCTGATAGATGCAATTGGCGATCGATTTATGTTTCCCTCCAATTTTTGAATAAAATTTCACTTCTCTATTTAACGATATATCTGGGCTCTTAGGTATGATTGTTTTATTGCAACTTTATTGGTTTACTCTTCTTTATACTTTTTTGCATTCTACATCTGTGAAAGCTTTTAAACCAACTGTAGGGCCTAATTTAATAGCAAGTACCGTATACAAGGATACCACGATAGATGATAACGACATAATTTTATTTTCTATGTAAAACTGCAATTAATCCTTTCTCTTCTTAGCTCTTTCCCAAGCAGACTTAGGCTTAGCTCTCTTAGTGTTCATATCAGTTTCATTCTTGTTATTGAAAATACCCCAATCTTCACCAAAGAAGGCATCTTTGTACTTTCTCTTACCTTCTTGTTTCTTAGCAACGGATGAAGAAATTCTAGTGAAATTGGATTCTTCGAACTTCTTAATTTCTTGTTCTTTACGACGTTGCTTTTCAGTTTGAACACCACCTCTACCATGATCCAAAATGTTGGAACCAACAGAAGAAGTGACCAATGGAGCATCACCAGTTTCTTGTAAGTATTCCTCCATACTAGATAATTTGGAGGATTTATTGGCTCTTCTGTTGACTTTGTCTTTGAACTCGGTTGGTGGAAGGGCAGCAGCAATCTTTGGCGCTTTATATTTCTCGGTCTTTTCTCCTGATTCCTTATCCTTAGAAGACTTGGAAAATTTGGACTTCTTCTTCTTATCAGCGGAGGGCTTCATAAAAGAAGAGGCATCTGGCTTGTAATTTAATTCATCTTCTGCTTCACTGTCTTCGTCATTATCTTCGGCAGAGTCTTCCTCTTCTTGTTGTTCTTTGGCTTCGATCTTCTTGTTAATGGCATCTTCACTGGATTCCTTCTCCATCTTGTGGTAGTTTCTAATCATCTTCTCCAATTGATATTGTAGCTTCTTTTCCAAATTTTTGATACCCTTTTCCATAGTGACTCTTTGAACAATCGAACTTTGGATGGCTTGGTCTTTGATTTTGTTGATTTCAGTACTGTCGTTGGTCTTCATAGATTCTATTCTAGCAAGAACAACCAAGATCAAGCTGTTGACGTATGAGAGCATGGAGTTGTTCTTCAAATCCAAAAGAGAAACACCTTCAGGTATCTTACTGTTGGTTCTCTTTAGAAGATCAGAAACTAAATCTGGGACTTCATTGGATTCAATTTTGTCTGCAAGGGAGAGGACAGAGTCGTTTGTTTCTTCTAATGATGTTAGGAGAGCCGAAAATATTTCGTTTAAGGACATTTTATTTGGTTTTAGTCGTTTCTAAGTGACTTTCTTTGGTAACAACTTTTTAAGAAGTTGTAAGATAACTTTCCTCTTCACATCTATAATTTTTTCAAACGCACATACAAAATCCCCAAAAATTTCTTGGTGTCACCCGGCTTTTGAAATTTAATATGGGGCTTATGTAATCGAATTTTGAAGACCATCGGTCAGGACACGTACGAAAATTTTGTAAAGGCAGCTTTTCTTTTTGATAGGAAAAAAATGTGCATAGATAGAGAGAGCCATCCCCAAATCCAAAGTACTTTGGTTACAGGTTCTTCAAGCATTCAAACCGACATATAAGATAAAATGGTATGTTATAGATGAAAAATTATTCAAATTTTTAACTGGACAGGCAAACTAACATGAAAATTCAAGCCTCAAAACGAATATATCGAACAACACATCAAGCAACATGGTAAGAGATTAGATCATGATGAAAGACAACGTAAGAGAATAGCCAGAGAAGGCCACAAGATTGCCAAAGATGCCCAAAACTTGAAGGGTTGGAGAGGTAAGCAATTCGCTCAAAAGCGTTATAAGGAGAAGGTTGCCATGAAGAAAAAGATCAGAGCCCATCAAGAATCCAAGGTCAAGGGTCCTTCTGAACCAGTTGAGAACAACGATGAAGCTTTACCAACCTATCTTTTAGATCGTCAACAAACCAACACTGCCAAAGCCATTTCTTCCTCCATTAAGCAAAAGAGATTAGAAAAGGCAGATAAGTTCTCTGTTCCTTTACCAAAGGTCAGAGGTATAAGTGAAGAAGAAATGTTCAAGGTCATTAAGACCGGTTCCAAGAAGTCTAAGGCTTGGAAGAGAATGATCACTAAGCACACTTTCGTTGGTGAAGGTTTTACCAGAAGACCAGTGAAGATGGAAAGAATCATCAGACCATCTGCTTTAAGACAAAAGAAGGCCAACGTCACCCACCCAGAATTAGGTGTCACTGTTTTCTTACCAATCTTATCTGTCAAGAAGAACCCACAATCTCCAATGTACACTCAAATGGGTGTTTTAACTAAAGGTACTATTATCGAAGTTAACGTTTCTGAATTGGGTATGGTTACTGCTGGTGGTAAGGTTGTGTGGGGTAAGTATGCTCAAATCACCAACGAACCAGATAGAGATGGTTGTGTCAACGCCGTTTTGTTGGTTTAGATGTAATTATTTATTCATTCTAGAAGAGTCTTTCATATTAGGTTTTTGTCATTGTTGTATATTAGTTCTCATTGGGTTTCAATTATTTAGCATTTAATAGTATTTTCGTCTTTAGAAATGACTAGAAGATTAACTGTAGTTACTAGCTACAGCCGAGCCGAAAATCCACAGACGTTATATCATTGATAGTATAGACTAAGCAAGTACTAAAATGAAAAGAAGGGTTTAAACCGAATATCAATACCTTACCACCCCAACAAACGAATATATATATACCACACTATAAGTGAAACCATAAAGTACTATATGTGTATATATAAAGCAGCTGCCAGAGAATTGAAATTAGATCGTCTAAATCTAAACCATATTAAAAACCAAATATACCACGAAAACCAATGTTTAACATTAACAAAAACCCACCTATCTCTTTGAATTCAAAATATAAACATCAAAAACTCAACACGTTTAACTTCCAAGTCAGAAACAGCACCGGCTTTGATCTCACTCAGAAACACTCCTTCATAATAATCTTGAAGTGCTTTTTTGAATTCAGGATAATAGGGTTCATTCTGAAGATTCCTGAGTTTCTCCTGCTCCCAGGTATATACATCGCCCCCGTCCGTAACTGTAACACGAACGTCGATCCAGTCGACGATATGTTTATCAGGGGGAGAGAAGGTTTTAGTACCAGTAGTTAAGGAAGGGTAAGTTTCACGAAAAAGATTCCATTGTCTTGAAAAAAACTTGGAACTGGACTGATAATGACGGAAGGCTTCCTTTGAGGCTTGGTTGTTCCAATTGGAAGCAGTCTGCTGAAATTTCTTAGAAGTTGATATTTGTTGTTGAAAGGAGTCCCAAAGATAATGAGACTTCAAACTCAGTTGCTTAGCAGAGGTCAACATCATGTTGTTGAACTTACCACTGGCTTCAATTAAAACTGGTTTGGCCTTGTCCAAAGTAACAAAGATTTTATCCACGGAAGCGTTAGCACCAGTGCAAGATTTCTTCAAAGTTGACTTCAAGTTTTGTGAAATATCTGCGATAGCACCATTTGCAAGTTTGAGATTTTTTCCAATCGATTGATTCAATTCTTGATACCCGCTGTTGAAATTCAAACTTTTAAGCACATTTTTTTCGCTCTCAACAACTGATGATAAGTAATCATACGTTTGATCGACTTCTTCAACAAGATATTTCATCCAGTATTGGTTTTTGATCTTTTCAGCACTTTTATTCATAAACTCAAGGTATTCAACATTGAATATTCCAGATGTAGTTTCAGTATATTTGATGCCATTCTCAACATCTTTCCAGATACTAGCACCAAGCTTTTTCATCAAAGACCAAGTTGTATCACGCTCCTCAGTCTTTTTTTCAACAAATAGAGAGGTTGAAACAAACTTAGGAATACCTATTCTGTATTGCATTTGGTACGGAACAGGTTCAGTAAAATTGAATGGGAAGAAACCAAAGAAATCAAGGGCAAGAAGAGCAACGACAATACCCCAAACAGCTGCGGATATATAAGGTTCACAAAGTGAATTTTCTTGAATTATAGGTTGGATATCGTCAACATCTTCAACAACCAGTTTTGAGAAATCTGGATCAAGGGCTACTCCATCCATAAACTTGACTGATGCTGGGTAGCTTGATTCTTGATCACTTGATGTTTTATTTGAAGCCACAGATTCATGAATTTCTTCTCTTTGTTCTCTGTTTTCAGGATCAGAGAAACTATTCTCCCCAAAAATTGCTGGGGTTGGAATTGGCTTCAATGTGGAAATCGAATCTTCCTCGTTTAACTTTGGTATCGATAAGACATCGTTTAAACTCAAATTATCATATTTTGCACCGCTATTCCTTTCTTCTTTTGATTCAGAATTGAAAATTTCGTGGTTCTCAGAATCACTAGGTTCGGAAATGATATCATTCATCACATCAATTTCGTCCTCGAAATAATTTGATTTGTGTTCATCTTGGTCCGTTGAGTAGTTATCATCAGTGAATATGATAGACCAATTGATATCATCATTATCCTCGTCTAATTCGTCTTGATCACTTTGAGATGAAGAAGAAGCTGATTGGCCATATGCATTAGGGGAAGCGGATGAATGAATATTTTCAAAATTATTCAATTCTGAAAAATTGGAATTGCTAGTATCTTTGACTGGCATCACTGCAGTAGAAGTCAATAATTTGATTAATAAAGATTGAACAGATAACAAAATTTTTGAAGGGCGATTCAAATCGATGTGGAAGGTTTTGAGTGATTTGCCCCCGTTTTAAAGTAAATAGAACAGATCTTTCAAAGAAAGCGTTTAAAGGACTTTGAATTGTGGAACGACTAGTATCTGATCTGCTTAACAATTTGCAACAATCACTAACAAAATAGGACTTTTAATTTCAAATTCTTTAAAAAAAACTGTCGTAGCTCTTTAAGATAAGGGATTCTCCGCTGTTTCTAGTGTGATTGTCTGATAATTTATATGTCAAAAGCTGGAACTTGCGGTCCTGACACAATTATTTCGCGAGGGGTGCATAGACTTCCTAATTGGGAAAGGATAGCTTCACCATTCCTATCAGCGGTTTGCACACGTAATTTACCTTATTTCCACAGTTGTCTGATATAAAGCAACAGAAACCACCTAAAGATCTTTCTATTGTACACATATCTAATTTAAATAACTGATTATTTATGACTCTCTTGTAACAGCTTCACCTTCTGATGGATATCAGCAACAGTATTGGCCAACTCCATGAATAGCTTGAATTCTTCCTTCAATGTGCTCGCAACCAAACTGATACCATTGACATCACTTATGGAATCTCTCTCTATACCTTCAACAGCATTGTCGATTTCAGCGAGAATGCCAGTGTATTCTTGAATTTTAACTTTGTAGAATTCAACCTTTCTGGTGAAGTATGTGTCGATCTCAACAGAAGAAATCTTACTCCCGGATGTCAAGAGTCTTTGGAGAAGAACAAAGAAGTTTTCAGAATCACGCAAAGCTTCATCTGTGATTTGTCTTATTTCCTGAAGAGCGCTAATATCGTTTGATAAGGCATGGTTTGTGTGAGAGTATTTGTTCGTTAGATATTCGATGTCTCTTGGGATACTTTCAATGATATCTTTATGTTCTTCTTGATCAGTTTTCAATTGTTCGCATATTTGGACTTGGGATTGAATGTATGTATCGAGTTGTTCGATTTCACGACGGTATTGTTCTGGGAATTCGGCAATGGTAGTTAACGGAGTGATGAGAAGTTGTGGTTGTTGAGTTTGAGATTGTTGGACAGTAGTGTTACCAAAAAGACCACCAGTGGCTGGTGCAGTAGCGGTAGCAGTGTTGCCAAAAATGCTACCAGAGGCAGGTGGTGCTGCAGAATAAGAGGAGCCAAAAAGACCACCAGTAGGAGCTGGTTTGGCACCAAATAAACCACCCGAGGTTGTTGCTGTAGATGCGGCATTGTTACCAATCAAACCGCCACCTGTAGTAGATTGAGCAGTGCTGCCAAACAAGCTACCTGTAGTTGGAACAGCTGGCTTTGCACCGAACAAACCACCAGTAGAAGCGGTGTTTGTTGCACCGGTGTTTCCAAAAAGACCACCACTAGCTGGAGCAGCAGGTTTGGCACCAAAGAGACCACCAGTAGTAGTAGTAGAAGCAGCGTTATTGTTACTACCAAAGATACCGCTAGTAGTAGGTGCAACTGTATTGTTATTGGCACCAAATAAACCACCCGATGATTGTGTGCTGGCATTGTTGTTACCAAATAAACCACCACTTGCAGGAGCAGTATTTGTGTTATTGTTAGCCCCGAATAAACCACCTGTGGAAGCGGTGTTGGTAGCTCCAAAACCAGTATTAATGGCTGCTTGGTTGTTACCAAACAAACCACCAGTTGTGCCAGTCGAAGTATTGTTATTGTTGGCACCGAAACCGAAGCCAGTGCTTGGTTGATTAGCACCAGCTGAGTTGTTGTTATTAGAGCCAAATAAACCACTTGCTTGTTGAGCTGGTTGTTGGGAACCGAATAAACCACCTGAAGGAGCTTGATTGTTATTGGTGGCGCCAAATGGAGATGGGTTATTGTTGGTGGTGGCACCGAAAGGAGTTGAAGCAGTGTTAGAAGCACCGCCAAACATATTGCCGCCAGTAGAAGCTGGCCTTTGACCAAATCCGGAGCCAAACATTACTGAATTTTGGTATAGAGGAGAAAAAAACAAGGAAGATCAATTGATTAAGATATCAAGAGAATTGTTCAGATCTGTGTTTACTTTTCCTTGGATCGATCGCTGTTAACCTGCGCTATGTTTTTGTTAGGAACTTTTTTTCGTTAGTGGTAAGCGCACGAATATCGAAGATAATTTCGCGAATTTCTTGAGACCCTAGGAAGAAGGATTAGGTCGTTCAATTCTTCAGGAACGATTATATTCACCACACAATATGATTTGGAAATTAAGTGACCATGTATAACCCGTTTTCAATATCGATACAAGTTATTCACTTTTAAGCGTCATATACATGTTCGGACAAAATTTCGTTTTCGGAAACGTTGACGCTTGCTGCTATGCAACAGATCTTGCATTTAACTCCATCAGCCATCCAAAGACTTCGATGATCGCGAACATAGGTTACATTTTAAAAGCTCAGGTAGTAAAATAACTAGCAAGTATACTATTATCTTTATTGAAGAGAAAGAATTAAATACCACATATATGAAATTCATGAGTATGAGAAGGTAAAGTAATGATAAGGCAGAAAGGTCAAGTGTCAATAATACTTTTGAAGCTCAAGTTTGGGAATCCAAAACAATACAATTTCCAATGTGTAAATCAGAAATCAGCTTTTGAAAAAACATTGAGATGAAAATCGCTTAAGCGACAGTACAGGTGATCCATTGACCATTTAGAATGAAGTTATCAGAATTTTCGGTGTTTTCCTTTGGAGCTGCGGCAGAAGTAACGTTGTAGGATGACATTTTTGTTTTTTGAATATAGTTGTTGGATAATGGAGAAGTGTTTTTTTACGATGATACTTAAGTGAAACAGGATTCAAAGGTTCCTTTATAATTTTTCTTTGATGCAAAGTCATTATTTATTTTGAAAAAAAGGTGTTTGATCATATTGTTACTTAAAACTATATCAATCCCTAAAACAGACCCATCAATGGGGAAATTAAAGACATTCTGTTCAAAATTTTCTTCAAAGACAGGCATACTAACGCATATACGAATCTTTAAACATATTGGGCATTACTGGTTTTGTCTCAGATTTGTTTCAGATTTAGTTGAATGCTCAATTTAGGTTAACTTTTAAGACCAGCTGATATGTAGCACGAGCCATTCAACTCGACGGATCGGGAAGTTTTCAGATGCAGATATACGCAAGTTGTTTTAGTTTCTCTAGAAATCTTGCAGAGAGCGGACACAAATATAATTAAAGGTCGTCAAGCTGTGTATAAAATCAAGTGAGTTTTCTCTCTGATTGACATTTTAACATGGGAGACTAAATTAGTCAAGTTTATCATTTCAAATAAAAATGCCATCCTACAACGTTTCTTCTGCCGCTGCTCCAAAGGAAAATACCGACAACGCTGATAACTTTATCTTGAACGGTCAATGGATTACCTGTACTGTCGCTTAATCAATTTCAAAATCGAACTCACTATTTGTTTATCCCCAACCGCAAAATTTAAGATACAACACTTGTGTGTTTTGTGAAATAGACTTTTAATTTAATGATTCTTCTGTTAATCAAACCAATAGAGTTTGGAATATGAAGCCACACTAGATATAAATCATGCGGAGAGCCAACATCGTAAGTTCCAATTGAATTATATTTCTTGTGAGTAAAACAAAATTCATGGAAGATGATATTATAGTTCATGGTTGCCAGAGGCCAAAATTATTAACGTTCGAATTATTAAGAGCACTCGTTCCACAAAGGCGGAAAGTCACAATTCAATGATTTTCGCATGGATTGAGTTCGATTTTTATCATCTTTCTAAAATACGAAAAAACACCAAATCAGATTATATAGTTAATATGTGTGTTGGAAAAAGTTTAATGTATAAGAATACATACAAGTGGTGCTTGTTGAATGGTGATTTCCTTTCATGTACAGATTTTTAAAACTAGAGTTTAGTACTATGACCTAAATACATTTCATTGGTCAGTCTGTGAGAAGAGAATTATCAGATTCAACAAATTATTAATTAGTTGAAATGCATCCAAAGTGAACACTCAATATTAGGAAAAGGAACACCCGACTGGATCTGTATAATGGGTTAGATTGAAGACGTTATTTATTGTTCCTTGTAATCTCATCTAGTGAATACCTCGTTTCTCATGGTGCTTTTTCAGATTCCAACACTACCCAAAACCGCTTTTGTGTTAATGTCGAGCCAATTTTTTTTTCGAAAATCAATCAATTAATATACCGTCGTAATGTTTTGGAAGATGAGACTCATGAATTCATCAACTGCACTTCGTGATAACGTGATCAATAATTGCCGCCACAAAATGTGTGGAAACTAAAATTAGTCGCGGCTCCCTTTTGGGTAAATTAATTAAATGAATTTTGATTTTTTCGCGTCTTGCATATTGTTTTGACAACAACCAGCCATTTTTAGTGCGTTTTTCGTGGCTGGTGCAGGATCAGGTCAAATTTCCTCAGATTTGGTTTCATACATCTTCAGCAAGCTAATTCACTTCAACATGCCTTTTGAATTTCATAAAAGGGAAAGGCTTTCTTCAAATTTTCTTGGGGGTTCTACTGCGCAAACATCAACTTAATTGAACGTCATAAGTTATTGCTACCAAAGAAGCTATCAAGACCTTGCTACGTTAATATCCGCTGTTCTAATCCTTCCAGTTCCAGTTTCTCATACCAAAACTATCAAATTCAAGAATAAAAGTCAATAATGAACCCAATCACTCCTCCTCGTCCAAAGACCCAGAGAAAGCAACAGTTATATACTCCAAAGACTCCCTTCAGTACACAAAAGCCAACTAGCAGTTACTTTAGCTCTCCTTTAAGAAATGATAAAGAAGCTACCAACTCAATAGGTATTTTGAGTCCTGTCGAGACTCCTCATAGAAAGAGAAAGACACTAGGCGATGCATTGGAATTAGGAAACACAACGCAGAGATGTCTATTCCCACCAACACCATCAACCATTGGCTCAGGCAGAGTCAAATCTTTTGGTTTGAAAGAATCAAATGACTTCACCAAGAAGAAGTTGAACTTTTCTCTAATGGAGGATGATCAAGAATCAATAGCTGTTAAACAACAACTTCAGCCAATCACACCAAGCAAAAATATTATTAGCATTGATTTGATCAACAAATGGCATGGTGACGACAAATATGAGGAAGACTCAGATCTTGAAGATTTCATTAGACCTGCTAAACCAATGAAAAATCCATTCATCTCCAGTTCTCCAAATAAAAGCACTGAACTAGTCATTAAAAGAAACAATAAGCCTTTAGATCATATCATGTTAGTTAACAAGAAAGGTGAAAAGATTATCAGGGATTTGACGAAAGACGACGAATTCGATGAAGATGAAGAGTTTTTCCAACGCAGAAATAATAGAAACTCCTTGAATACCAGAGAGCTTTAGTACTACTGTGCACGCTATGGAGTATTCCGTTTGGATCAAGGTTATTTTTTTTTTCATTCATAGGGTCCACTTATTTTTATTTGGTTAAACATATCCTTCATTATTTGGCATAAAGGATATGCGGTATTTGGTTTTAGTTCTATTTGATGGTGTTATTGGTTCACTTTAGTTGGCAAAATGACTATTGGGAAATTGGCACCACATATTTCCTTTTCTTTCGGTCTTACAATTTATATAAGCTTTTTTTTCATTTATATATTAGACATTTATAGAGGTTTTAGTTTGTTGTGGTATTAAAGGAAAGCATAAATTCCCATGGGAAATCCAGCAAAACTAATTCACTTGATTGTTCAACCAGAATTCTTCTTCAATCGTTCCTGGAAATACTAAGTTCGGAAGATCTGTTTTTGCGTTGAACCGGCGGCTAATAATACTTTTTAAATCTTTTATATTTTAATTGAAAATCGATCCAACTATAAAATTTCAAGAACACATTATGTCTCTCCTCTCTCAAATTCAATTCTTATTCATCTCTTTTAAATCAAAGTCCCTCCAGCTGGTACATATTTCCAACAACATGTGGTGGTCCTGTATTAAACTCAGGAAGTTTGTTGATCCCAAGGTTATTTGTCTGTGGGGAATCAAATCCTTATTTCTACAATACTTTGTTTGTTTCTTCTAGGGGGATCTATCAATCTCAAAACTGGATTGAAGGCCAACTGCTTGCTAAAGGTCTATGATACCTCGAATTACATTGTCTACAGAATTGGTCCTTATGGACAATGTGCCGATGATATTTGTACAGAGTTTGATTATAACTATGTTCCTTCACAGATATTCTTCACGCGTGGACCTGATTTATTAGAGTTCTCTGAAACATACAATGCAGATCCAGCAGCTTTCCTGGATTACTTTGACGATTCTTTTGGTCTCTACTTCGGGTTCATTAGAAGTTCGTTAGTTGGTCTTGTGGGTTTAAATTTTTTAGAATGAGGTACTATTTTCTTGCTTACCAAGTATGTCTTTAAGTTCAGAGGTGGGAAGACTGGTTTCCTCAAACGGCGAAAGAATATTATCATATTCTTATGGATTTACACTTTAATTTTGGGCCCATTACATTTCATTCATCTTCTATGGTCCTTCTTCACTGTGTGTTTTGCCGTTGATAAATACAAAAAATTCAAGAAGAACTTATATTTATCCTTCGTCAGCATCCAATATAAAGGTTCAATGTTTTATCCAATCAGTTTTATCATTTTGGTTACGTTTGTGTTAATATTCAATCTAATCTACACTTTCCTCAATAACAGAAATATAGTTAGATGTTTCACAAAGCCGGCCAAAATCTAGTCGCCGTTCAATGCTAATGTCAAATTCATTGTCCTGGAGGAACATAAAGATGAGAAGAAGTGGATTGCAAAAGACCACTTGGAAGAAACTATAGACCTCTCTGACTCTACTACAGATTTACAAATTGGAACAAATGCGTCGTACTTATACGAAAGCATCATTTCTGGGGATGAAAGGTACAAAAATTATTCGTGGTATTCACGTTTGAAGTTCTTGTATCAATTTCTTCATGAACAAGAAAGGTTCTTGTCTTTTTATGAGTTCATCAATGAAAGAAGATACGATTGTGACAACGAACTAAGGTTACCTGCTACTACAGATTCAGGTATTTTTGTAAAGAGAGGTCGATTCAAGTAACACCGTTTACTAGTAATCAGGTTTCAAATGTGTTTTGGAACCCAAGTTTGCTGATACCTTGAAAACTGGAAAAATTTTTGAAAATTTTAATTAGTGTATTGCGGTGTGAACAATGATTAACGATAGTTTGTTCAATATACAACATGGAAAATAAAATTGATATATAAACGGTACTAGTCATGTGATGTGCCACGTAACGCTGCCGGCAAATCTTTTTTATTTTTGGGTTAATCTAGACGACAAGTTCATATCAAGTAATTTAGAAAAAGACTTCTTTTCAGCTTTTCTGGAAAACCGTATTATATAGCACCATGAAACGGTATGATACAAAGTTTTACAAATTGTCGAACCTTTGCTGTCGGATGTAGTTATAAATGACTGATACAAATGATGTCCGGATGTTTTACTGATTGCCTGTTATCATAATTGGCCATGGGGCACGACAGCACTTAAAAAAAATACACAAGGAAGGAGGAGCTTTTGAACAGAGATACAGCGCTATTGAATCTGAAAAAGTTTAAACGGCTTGCTTTGCCGTTTAGAATAACCACCAACCAGTATCATGAAGACAGATTATTATGTTTTGCTGGACGTTGACTCCATAGCCTCTGACAAAGATCTTAAAAAGGCATACAGGAAGAAAGCACTCCAGTATCACCCAGATAAGAACCCTGATAATATTGAAGAAGCTACCAAGATCTTTGCGGAGATCAGATTAGCTTATGAAGTGCTCTCTGATCCGCAAGAAAGAGCTTGGTATGATGCCCACAAAAATCAGATTCTAAGAGAAGACTCAGATAAGTATAATTCTGACGATGAAGACTATGTTGATCCGGATATTACTGGTTTAACTACCGAAGATGTTTTGAAATACTTTGATCCTTCGCTGTACTCTAGAATCGATGATACCCCACTTGGTATGTACCAATCAGCTTCTAGATTGTTAAATAAGCTTGCTGAGGAAGAAATCATAGCTGGCAGACAACAAGGGTTGAATGACTATAACAAGTTCCAAGATGACGATCCAGAAGATAGCGTCAACGTCAAATATCCAAAGTTCGGTAACACGAAGTCAGACTATTCAATACATGTCAGAGATTTCTATCAAGTTTGGTCTTCCTTTACATCTGTCAAGACCTTTTCTTGGGTTGATGAATATAGATACTCCCAAGCTGGTGATAGAAGAACAAGACGGGCTATGGAGAGAGAAAACAAGAAGGCTAGGGACACTGCCAAGAAGGAATATAATGAAACCATCAGAAAGTTCATTTCGTTCTTGAAAAAGAGAGATCCAAGAGTCAAAGAAGGTATTGCTCAAGTTGAAAGAGAAAAGAAGAGAAAGCAACAAGAAGATTTATTGAAACAGATAGAGAAGGATCGTCTAAATAACTTGGACAAGCAACAATTCGAAATCCAAAACTGGCAAAAGATTGATGATTTTGAATTTAAAGAAATAGAGAAGCAGTTTGTATCAGATAACGACGATGATAAGAAAGATGAAGATGGTGACTTGGAACTCATTGAGTGTGTCATTTGTGAGAAGACTTTCAAAACTACCAAACAGTTTGAATCTCATGAAAAGAGTCAGAAACATATTAAGGCTGTCAAACAATTGAGGTGGGAGATGAAACAAGAAGGTATTTCCTTAGGTATAGATGCAGTTTCGGATGAAAGTGACTTTGAAACGGCAGATGACGATGACGATGACGATGAAAGTGATTTTGATGATCTTGATTACGAAGAAGAACTAAGAAGAATAGAAGAGGAGTTAAAGAGCTTGCAGACTGATGAATTGATTGATCAACACGAAGATATTAAAGATACTCCAAGCATAGAAAAAGAGGAAGAAGTACTTGAATCGCAACCATTCAGCTCACAAATCGAAATCGAAGTTGATGACAGAATTGAAGATGGTACAGATCTCTCAGAAGTTGAATCAATCGTTGAAGAGATCAAACCAAAGAAGCTCTCCAAGAAAGAAAAGAAGAAACAGAAATATCAAAACTCCAATCAAACCCAAATAATTCAAGAGAAAGACGAATCAGAAGAAGACGAATTAGCCAAATTAGCAGCAGCTCTAGAGAAGGGTGAATCAATTCCTCTAGGTGCCTCTGCGGACTCAGATGATGATTGGGGTAATAACAAGAAGAAACTCAAGAAGAAAAGATTCAGAAAACAAACAGATGAAACGCCCAATGATTCTGTCAACGGTACGCCTGAACCTGAAGAACAACCAATCCGTCCAAGAAATTTTGAAGAGGGAGAAAAATGTGCTGTTTGTGATGATGTTTTCCCTTCTAGAAATAAATTGTTTCAACATGTGACCAAAACTGGCCATGCTGCTCCACCAAAAGCTGTTGCTTCTAAGGAAAAGAAAGGCAAGAAGGGTAAGAAACGTCAATAGATAAGATACAATACATTGTGACTTGGCCCATCATATATAGAAATTCACAAGTTTACAAGTTCGTGAATAAACAAAAAATAATACAAATAATCGTAAATTATGAAATGATAGTTCAACGCAAACCAGCCTTGTTATTCTTCACAATAGCAACGACAGGCTCTGGAACACCTCTATTATCCAAACCCAACCCTTGACCTGCAGACCAACCCATCTTCATTAATAACTTTCTACCAATATTGTCACCAGCGATTTCAGGAGCATTGGCACCAACAACATCACCAGATTTCAAGAACGCCTTACTTGGTTTACCTCTTCTTGAACTCTTGGCTTCTTCTTGGTCGATCTCAGTACGTGGTCTCTTTTGGTCTATTCTATTAAACACTCTTCTTTGTTTCATTAATTCACCAATTGAATGGTAATCCGGTAAAGAGTGGAACGTTCTCTTGTTCTTGACAACAACTGCGTGAATGTTTAAACCGTTACCGAACTTTCTATGTTTCATGTTATAATAGTATGCAAACTTCCCTAACGTCTTTATACCATGAATATCCATTGGTGGGAATGTTAAAGCATTTCTCTTAGAGTCATGTAAAAATGATTCCAACTCATTCCTTATATCCTTGACGTGGAAACTGAAAGGATATTTCAACAATAGATCAGTGGATTTAGCATGCTGCTTTTCAATGTTGCTTTCTCTTGTAGATTTCGAAACCTTTTTACTGGCTCTTCTAATTTGGAATTGATCTGCCAACGATTGTCTCAAATCCATATCGTCGATATGATCCAAGTCTAATTCCTTCTTTCTCCCTTTACCCTTAGTCTTCAAAGTTTGAGTTGGTTCAACATCCATATCACGAAGACCGTCATACTTCTTGGTGAAATTTATCAGATCTTTTAAACCTTCCATTTCTTCATCATAGTCATCTTCACTTAAAGAGTAATTTCTTTCATCGTAATCGTCTTCTGATTCTGAATCTGAAAATGGAATCTGTTCAAAATTGGAAATAGCTGGGATTTCTGGCTCTGGCGGTGCGATCAAATTATGGATATGAGCGAAATAAGAGTTCAATCTGTGTTCGGGTAGACCATTCTCCAAGAGGAAATCTATCAAGATTTCTTCTTCAATCCATTGATATTCATTATCACCTAAAAGTGTAAAACTTCTCATATTGTATTGGTTTGAATTGGTACCGAAACGGATATTGATGATATCCAAAATAGACCCGTTGAATGTCTCCAAATCTTCAGGTAAAAACCCAAATTCTGGTTCCTTTGATTCCTCTGATTCTTGTTCATCTTCAGTTTCATGTTCTTGGATTGTTAATTGTTCCAAAGAAAGATTAGTTTGGGTCATAGATCCACTTGCGGAAGTTCTGCTGTAGCTTTTATCCTCTCTGTAAAGCCCATTATTTTCTTTGTAGTATTCTAATTCTTGCTCGACTTCAGCTAAGAAATCAGCTTCTTCTTGTGCTTCTTGTTGCTCAAACTCATCAATTTCTTCCTCTTCATCATCGTCTTCATCATTGTCCATATTGTTCATATTTTGAAGTACTCTTGAGATGTACTTGTTATAGACCTCATACATGTTCTTGTCAATGTTCGAAGTTTGATAATCATCTTCATCTTCAGGAAATTCAAAATTCTCGTTTGGGTTGAAACTATTGAGGTTCCTGAGCTTCTTACCAGCTTTAGGGAGGTAAACTTCTGATTCACCTCTATCGTTAAGATTGGTTGGCAAGTGAACATGGCCAATAGACAGCACGGGATCATACACCAGATTGTTTGGTTTTGGACCACGTCTCGGCTTCTTGGCCTTTGGCTCTTCAACAATAACAGTCTTGATATCGGATGGCTCTTCGCCTTCATTATCAACGAAGAACAATTGATCGTCGGGTATCTCAGGTTCTTTCTTGTTCTCTGATTCATTTTCTGATTCATTTTCTTCTGGTTCAATATCAACTTCTGTTTCTATGGATTCTAATGACTCTGGAAGTGACTCAACTGTTTCCAAGACTTTCTCATCTTCGTCTAGTGCGCTTGCTGGTTCGTCTTCTAAAATGTCAACATCTTTTAAGATTTGTTGTTTAATGTCTTCAGATATTTCATCTTGTCCACCATCTTCTGCGATTGGACCATCAATAACTTCTGTAGAGGTGATGATATTAGCTTCAACAACTGTTTCGTTTTCTTTATTCTTTTCAGAAAGACGGGAAATTATATCTCTAGTAGGATCATACAATGTTGCCAAAACGAATTCAACGGGTCTTTTTCTGCATGGACCGTACGCTTTATCTTTGTTCTCTTCGGTCTGGAAAGCCTCATTTTGCATACCATAGGTCCTTCTACCTCTGGTTCTCTTAGCAGCAGCTCTCATCGAGTTTTCGCCTGGATCATTTAAATCCATCAATTCGGGGAAATCGCTCATTGCACCAGATGGTGGTCTTCTTTGGGACCCTCCACCGCCGTGCTTCTTGCCACCACGGTGACCTCCTCTACCGCCACCTCTCTTTGCGCCATGACCACCTCTGGCACCACCTCGATCACCTCTATTAGCCTTTTTGTGTCCGTGTCTAGCCATTATACAGCTATGATGTATGGAAAATCGTTGTGAAGCTTTGTTAAAATGGTTGTACCAGTGCTTTTACAAATTCACCGGATTTTTAGTGGAAGCCTGGACATGTGATCTTTATCTGCTTTAAAACTTTTGGCGGGCAAATCTAAGACGAGGGACGGGGTTGTCCGCCATCCCTTGACAGAAATCCGTTGTGTACAAAACCTGGTTAGATTTGATAAGCGCTAACTTGTAGCAAGAATAGCTCAAACTATCCCTTAGTATTGTTAAAAGTCCTTTAAAGGCTCCCCTGATTAACAATTATTCATCAATACCATCACTGTACACAGATATAGCCCCAGATAAAGTATTTCTCTCATACACATCGCGTTCAACAACTGGCAATATAAGATTTCGCCACCCTTTCGTTGACACAACTTTAGATTCCCCCCACGTTTACGCAAAATAACAAGGAGACCATGTCAACATCCACTGGATTCCAAAGAGTTGTTCAATTATTTTGGGATAAAGATTTAGAAAATACAGATGATTTAAATCCCATCGTCGTTTTAGGAAAATCATATGTGACACATTTAGATTCAAATCAACCCCAGATTGAACAAACTCCAACCGATATCAAAACAGGGGAACACGAATCAAACTCTGAAACGTTCCATGATTTGAGACAGTATTTCCATAGGCTAAAGCTACCCCACCAAGAACAAAAACATACTAATGCCATCAGTTGGCCTGAAGACTTTCTCCAAGATGTCTATACAAGGATATGGCTAAGTTACAGAACGAAATTCCCTCCTATCCCTAGAGATCCAGATGGACCTTCCCCTTTGACTATTCAAAATCTAATAAGAGGTCAGACTAATGATTTGAGTAACGACCATTTCACTACTGATTGTGGCTGGGGTTGTATGATTAGAACAGGTCAGACGCTTCTAGCTAATACACTAATGGAATTGAAACTAGGTAGAGATTACAGATTCTCAATGGAATCTCCTGGAGATTCACAATCAATTCATAATGATATTGTATCTTTGTTCATTGACGACCCATTATATCCATTTTCTATTCATAATATCGTTCAAAAGGGTAAACTCTTGTCAGGTAAGAAAGTTGGTGAGTGGTTTGGTCCTTCTGCAACCGCTAGAAGTATTCAAGTTCTTTGTTCAGAAAATGAGCATACCTTGGGCTTGAAGGTGTACATTGGTGCTGATAGTGGTGATATCTATGAAAAAGAAGTTTTCAAGACAGCCTTGGACGACAATGATGTTTTCAGACCTATATTGATGTTACTAGGGGTTAGGTTGGGTGTTGATAACATTAACTCGCTCTATAGGTCCAGTTTGAAAGATCTTTTGAAAATGCCACAAAGTGTTGGTATTTCCGGTGGTAGACCATCTTCATCTCATTACTTCTTTGGATACCAAGGTGACTATCTATTCTATTTGGATCCACATGTTCCGCAACCCTCGTTGAAAATCAATACTCAGTCAATCACTGATGACATCAAAGCCTCTGATTTAAAAATGGACAAATCGTCACTTGAAACCGTTCATACCAACAAGCTTCGCAAAATCCACATATCTGAGATTGATCCTTCAATGCTAATAGGTTTGCTTATCAAGGATGAAGACCAATGGTGGGATTTCAAAAAGAGGATTCAAAATGTTGATAACAAAAACAAAATCATTCATATTTCTCCGGATGAATCTCCTGAAGATTTATCGCACAGGAAACCCTCTTTTGTTGTACTTGATAACGATAGTGATGATTTTATTGATGTTGGTCTAGAATACGATGAGCTCAAAGAGGAAGATGAACTTGAGCAGGAAGATCTGGTAACCACGGTGGAAGACAAAGACGATGTTATCACTGTGGAGAAGAGGAATTCCAGAGAAGAAGAGTTGGATCCCCTCAAGAATTTAATTATTAGAAGCGAAGAAAGAAATGATAGAACTGAGGCAAAGGAAACACAATTTACAAACAAGGGAGAAGTGGAAAAAGAAGAAGAGGAAAAAGAAGAAGAGGAAGAAGAGGAAAAAGAAGAAGAGGAAGAAGAAGATAAATCTATTGTGATGATTGAAGATAAGTCAGAAGCAGATCCTTCTGAAGAGTCCTGTACATCACCAGATAATGACTTATCGCCATCGCCACCACAACAGCTCGAGTTGAGTCAAACTTCCAGTTCGTTCGAAAATTATTCGAACTCCATCAAGGATGATTATGAAAATATCACAAGTGCAGGGAATGATCAGCTGCAGGAAGACCCTTGTTTGATCGAAAAGGAAGATATCACAAGAGAAGGTTCACCAACTTGGGAAGATGAAGATATATCTGAAGAAGTTCAAGCTGATGTGGGAGAAGATTCCAGTTGTGGAAGTACGATCGAATTGGATGCTGGTAACTCAGTTTGATTGTTTACAAATATTCCTTGAGAAACCTCAGGTTTAAATATAACTAGTATGATAAGTAAAAATTTATTAAAGTTTATGTATTGATACCCTATATATATTAATAAAAAACTCCAAAACGTTTTTAATAAGAGAGCACTCACGTGATTAGGTAAGATATTACTAATTATCTCTTGTTTACATTCTAGGTTATTTTAGCATTATCACCCATCTCGCCCTTCTAGGATATTCTACCACAACAACCTAGCTTATCTTATTCTAGGTTATTCTATTCACAATAGCATAAACTACTTACACTATTCCACTATTATGTATAAATAGAGCTTGTATCCTGTTCAGGATCCAATCTCATCACTTCTATAGACCTTTTATTTAGAAGTACCGATTAATCATTACACGTATGTTATCATGAACAACCACTTTAGGGTCTTACCTAACTCCTAACTACTACATATATATAAGCACATTATTGTAGCTTGATAAAAAAATTGAATCAACTTAGATGATCAAAGCCCATTCATATTCACTCCATCAATCTAGATAGCTCAACGATTTCTTATCAACTTTCTTAAATTCTCTCTTCTGGGAAATACCAACATCATCATCTAAAGCGATAACAACATTCTTATCTGTACCAAACTTGAAATTATCTGCCACAACATTGGAGCTGTATCTCTTAATCAGGTAAGAGCCATCATCACCTTT
Organism: Waltiozyma xylosica; assembly: GCA_030581495.1. Taxonomy (NCBI): domain Eukaryota; kingdom Fungi; phylum Ascomycota; class Saccharomycetes; order Phaffomycetales; family Wickerhamomycetaceae; genus Waltiozyma; species Waltiozyma xylosica. Next base: position 36,198 of record JAKTTJ010000069.1, on the reverse strand, counting down.
CAATACCTTCTTCAAAGACCAGGTAATAGCATATGGACCTGTGGATGTGACAATGGTTTGTTCTTTGGCGTTGATACCAGTGTTGAAATGTGCCTTGGTGAAATTCAAAGGTTCGCCAACTAGTTGTCTAATATGTGCGACATGTTCTGGTTTAATTCTGAGAATTCTGGTCTTTGGATTATTATTCTTACCAAAAGACTTATTAAAAGCCAATGATCCGGAATTCGTACCAGTGTGTATCTTCAAATCAACAAGAATCAAATATGTAGAGCATGTAGCTAAAAGCCATTTCCCATCAGCTGATACATCAACGTGTTTGATCGCATCACCAATTGCTGGAATCAACGACTTCGGGCGGATCCCCAACTTGTCATATAATCTAATCTCACCCTTATCGGAAGCAACCGCAATATAACCATTCTCTGTGGCACCAAATGTGCTGAAGTCGTTGTTTGTGAAATACGTCTTGGATTCGCTTTTCACTAACTTATTGCCGCTCAATCTTGGATCAACCTTGAATAAACTCTTATCAGAGATACCAAGGAATGTCTTTTCGTTTGTCATTTGATTAAACTTTTTGGAAGGACCAAAGTCAACAATTGGGACATCGTCATTGACTTTCCACTCGTCGACAACTATACCCTTTGTAAGATCCATGCAATACAACGTATCATTTGAATCACCCCCTTGCATAATCAAAGAAGAATCTTGTTCGTGAAGAACCATTTTATCTGGGGTGAATTCTTTTCCGCCTAAGGACATGTTCTTAATAGCTGTAGTGAGTTCCATATCATCATCGTCCGTGCTTTTGAAAACACCTATATTGTTACCATTGGTGACATACGATCTATCGTTGGTATATGAAATTACAAGGTTCTTGTTCTTTTGTGGGCGATAGTATTGTTCATTTGTGTCGTCATCTGATTCAGGCTCACGTTTTAAACCAGATCTTAATTTGGACTTTCTCGTGTATTCTTCTTCGTCACTCTCTTCTTCGTCATCTGGATATTCTTCAAGATCACTGTCATCTTCATCGATTTTGAAAGCGTCCAAATTGTATTGTCTTTCGTTATCCTCTACCTTTTCCCATTTGGTCTTGTTTAGACCTTCATATGAGGCCTTCATATATGCTGTTTGGAATATCAACAAACATTGGGGGTTTTCAAATCTTAACAACCAAGATACGAGTCTTCCTTCCTTATCAGCATTGAAGATGAAAGACAACAGCTCATAATTAAACATTGGATTGACTTCAGAAGAGATTCCAGTTTCAAGTGTAACATTGAGTCCCGTAACAGATAACCAGTACCTCCAGTTCCCTAGATCGAGGACTTTGACTGTGGCTGATTCTTCTTGCAATTTGAAGGTTTCTGACCCTGGATCATACAATCTCAATTCTGCCTTGACAGAAGTTATCTCGTTTTCATGAAATTCAATTGTCTTTAATTTTGAATCTTCAGACTTTTTAGGGGATGCAAGGGTTTTGGAAAAGCTCTCATTGGCATCTTCATACAAGGAATCATCGAATTCGTCTTCATCTTCTTCATCATCACTCCTTGAAAGGTCAGAAAACTGTTGTTCAGGTCCATAAATGAATTCTTCCAATTGCTGATCAGTGATACCGGCAGATGATCTCTTATATTTTCTTTCGTAACAACAAGCATGGATAGTTCTCATAAACTGCTCAATATCGGTGTTCTTGACAGATTCATCAACCACAAACTCAAAGGATTCCCCATCTTCGCCTTCTTTATTCAGCCACGACAAAACAGTTCCAGTTCTCTTATTGTAAATATGGATTCTAATGGAAAGATCAATCAGGAATACTCTTTCATCCGCAAACTCGTAAGCTGAATCATCCTCGTCATCATCATCTTCCTTACTTGGTTCTTCTCCTTCTTCATATGCTCTTTGAACAACCAAAAGATAGTTGTGTGGAGTTGAAGTTTCACGAATTGATGCTAGCGCATCAGTATAAAGACATTCACTACCTGATTTTGGAGACCCGGGCGATCTTTTGAGATAGAGTTGACCAGATGGGATCATTGATAGCTGAGTCTTAGGAGTTGAGCCTAGAAATCTCTTTAATATGTTCATGATACGTAGTAGAGATCAATTTCTATAGCAGAAAAATTAAGAAAATTTAATTTCTAGGATATTTTTGTTAGGGAGAATAGCGGCTAATCTGTGTGGGGCCAGTTGATAAATTTGCCACAATTTTGAAGTTCATACATAATCTGGCGCTGTTTATTGTATCAATAATTCTGCAAAACGAAAGTCAGGTGCCTAGTTGCTTGATTCACCTCGTGACCAATCCATAGGGCTTCTGTTCTTCCCAACACAGTACCAAAATTAGCAAATTCAAAAAAATATACTTGGTTTTTAACTCACAATATTCAATTCAACCTCCTTCCAGTATTTTCATCCAATAATGTAGAACCTGAGTTTGCTGAAGAGGTTATATATATACTTCAGACAGCGAACCATCTGAATTGAAGTAGTGAAGCCATCACGTGCTTAGACTATTCTCCCGGATCTGCCATACAAACATATTTTTTTTCTTACTCGATACATCATATACCTTGCAGACGAGAAACTCATCTTTAAAAAAAATATGTTTCACTATAAGAATCCAATTCCTTTCTTGTTTCCTTGATAGTATACCAACAGAATTATGTTCTCCATAATGAACAGGAGTCAGGGCTCTCTCATCAATCTTCTGAGGATACCAAGCACCTTAAACTTCACACGAAAATTTCATGCAAACGTTGTTTTATTGTCATCCGAAAAGAAGAAATCTCATAAACCTAAAACTTTAGAACAAAGCATGGAAGAGTCGAAACAAAGCCATAATGAAAAGAAACAAGATTCGGAAATCTATCAAAAATCTCTTCCAAAAGAAGTGGCGAATACGTTGTCAAATCTTGGACCGAATGTCCCAGAAAATTGGAGGAAAATGTCAAACCTTCCGGAATGGAGGAGACAGAAATACGCTCTTATTGAGAAACATGAAGGTGCAAGATGGGATCCATCGAAGAAATTGTCAAGAGACCAAATGGAATCAGTTAGACTACTGAGAGAGGCTGTTCCTAATATCAACGCTTCTGAATTAGCGAAACATTTTGAAGTCACACCAGAAGCTGTTAGACGTATCTTGAAATCCAAATGGAAACCACTTACTGATGAGGAAGCTGATGATAATCATGAAAGGTGGAAAAAGCGTGGTGTTAGAGTAAAGAAGCTATTGAGAGAAATGAGAGTCTCTGCTATGGCTAGAGGTGAGATCGTCCCTACTGTGCTACTGGGATCCAAAGATGAGTTCAATCAAGTTAACTACTTCAAAGATGGTAACGCTAAGAAGGAAAGAATAAGAGATCCTGCAACCAGGTTCAATTCCAATAAGCCAACAGGTGCTAAGGAAAGACTTCACCGCTTTGATAAGGCATCTTTAAGAAAAATCAAATTCTGAAAGAGTGTCATAGGCCATGCGCTAACATCGAAGCCCGCTTGTGTTCAATCGCATCAATGAGCTTTGTTTTTTTAATGACTTAATGAATAAATAATCTTTGTATATATTAAATAATTTATAGAATCGCATTGTTCAGATAGAGAATAATATAAATCGTCATACATATCTTGATACTTTTGATTCTTGAAAATTATACTTGACCAGTCAAATACCAACCTTTAATGGTTCTAATTTCGTTTTTCAGCCCCTTAGCATCACTCTCAAATCTCGAAATACCTGGAGTTTGTTGTTTCAAGTTCTTGAATAATTGAAGTGTCGAGTAATGATCGATACGACCTTGGAATTTCTTTACTTGGAATAAAGTTGCATTGACTTCTGGAATATCATCTGCTGCTTTGTTGTAATCTTCAATTGTACTTTTCAATAATCTTAGTTTGTCATTGATGATATTCTTGGATTCGGATGTCTTATAGGTTTCTGTGGAATAGATGTCATTGTGGAATGTGATTGCTTTTCTTGGTGTGTAATCTTTGGATTCTTCTTCGCTGTTAAACTCAGTTTGAACTTGAGCGTCAGAGTATAATCTGTTTCCTATTCTGTAACAAACGGAAGGCAAGTCTTTATTCTTATCAGTCAGAAGTTTCAAAATCTTTCTTGCCTTTTGCAAAACATTATCAGAGAAGTCTAATCTTCTTTCATATTGGATTTCAAGTAATGGTTGAATAATCAACAAAAGTAGGAAATACACCAAGGATATACCAGAACCTGATTTATAAAGAAGCGACGTTATGTATTTCAAAGTGGCTGGAGTTTTGTAATGACGACTAGTTAGAGGTGGCAAAGACTCTGGAAATGCAATACGTTCAGACATAATATGAGATAAAGGAATTCTTTGTTTATTTTATTGAATTCAAATTATGAAATTGTGTGGAAAGTCTGCTTCCTCTGAACGTGTTAGGGTGAATCAGAGCTACATCTGATCAAATTCCCAATGGACAAACCGCCCGCATTTTCGCGATCTTTATCGGCTAGTCTCAATCTGGCAAAAGGATGAAATTTTCCTGATTCGGAAAACTTATTAGGTGCTCCTTCAGGTACTTTTCGCGGCACTTCTTTAATAATCCCATCTCAGAATTTTTTTGAATTTTTCCAGACAGCATAAGAGGTTTAATGGCATCTAAAGATCCAAATCAACCACAACTCTAGTTATCCAACTTCTAACACACATATTTCGCCATGAAGTTAGAACTAACATATATGAGATACATGACCCCGGATGATTTCCGTGTGCTTACAGCCGTGGAAATGGGGTCTCGTAATCACGAAATTGTCCCAACCCAATTAATCCATCAAATTGGTTGTCTTCGTTCTCTTTCTGGTACCAACCGTTGTATCTCAGATCTTGCTAAGATTAAGCTTATTCAAAAGATGAGAAATGCCAAATATGACGGGTATAAGTTGACTTTCAACGGTTATGATTACCTTGCTATGAAGAGTATGTTGAACCGTGGTACCATTGTCTCTGTTGGTACCACCATTGGTGTTGGTAAAGAATCCGATATTTATGCCACTTCTGATGCCACTGGTATTAAAAAGGTTCTGAAGATCCATCGTTTGGGTAGAACGTCTTTCAAGACTGTCAAGAACAACCGTGATTACTTGAGAAACAGATCCTCCGGGAGTTGGATGTACTTATCCAGATTGGCGGCCAACAAGGAATACCAATTCATGTCCACCTTAAAGATCAATGGTTTCAATGTGCCAGAACCTTACGATTACTCGAGACACTGTGTGTTGATGCAATGGATCGATGGTTTCCCAATGAGACAGCTTAGAGAGCATTACAACCCAAAGGGCCTATATTCTGAGCTAATGAAGTTCATTGTCAAGTTAGCCAACCATGGTTTAATTCATTGTGATTTCAACGAGTTCAACATTATCATTGTCAACGAAGATGTCCGAGACAAGTACGAAAATGACTTTGTTGTCATCGATTTTCCACAGTGTATTTCCATCGAGCACGTCGATGCCGAATATTATTTCAAGAGAGATGTGGAATGTATCAAGAGATTCTTCAGAAAGAAGCTAGGCTACGAACCAATTGCCGATCCGATCATGGTGGATACCGGTGGCTACGGTGATGGTTTCAAGTACACTGAGCCGGACTTCCACAGAGATGTCAAGAGAATTGCCAACCTAGATGTTCAGGTCGAGGCCTCTGGTTTCTCCAAGAAGAAGAAGGGTGACAGAGACTTAGAAGATGCTGTTGAATCCATGAGAAGAGGCATTGACGAAGAGGAAGACAACTTTGAAGTTATGGGTGAGGATGAAGGTGAGGATGGTAGCGATTACGACTACGATAGCGAGTATGATAGCGAAGAATACGACGACGAAGCAGAAGAGGATTCCAGTGACGATCAAGGCGCTGAAGACCTTGAAGAGGAAAACGAAAGAATCATTGAAGCCTTACAGCACGGTGTCAAGGAGTTAAAGATGGATAAATTGGGTAACTACATCTTGGAGGATGACGAATGAATCGGTTAACTAGTCTTGTAAATTAAAGTTCAGATACTATAGCATTATTAATACCATACATACATATACTGTGCATTATAAACCGCTGAAAATGGAAGATGTGAAGCATAAGGCAAGAAATTCAATTGGTTTCTAGTCTACACACATAATTTATATATTCTTTTTCTTTTTTTCGTAAATGGGTCATTATTAAAAGTGGCGATAGCAAAGCTCAGTTTGAAATGAGCGTACAAATTACCATCTACCACCTTGTGGACCATCATAGCCACCTTGTGAACTACCATAGCCACCTTGTGAACCACCATAGCCACCTTGTGAACCACCATAGCCACCTTGTGAACCACCATAGCCACCTTGTGGACCACCATAGCCACCTTGTGGGCCACCTGGACCGCCGAAACCACCTTCACGACGGAACTCGTTTTCTTCACGACGGAACTCGTTTTCCTCACGACGGAACTCGTCTTGTTCACGACGGAAATTGTCTTGCTCACGACGGAAATCGTCACGTTCACGACGGTACTCGCCTTCACGACCACCTTGGTTGTGGTGACCGCCGTGATGGAAGAAACCACCAGGTTGTTCGAACTTATCTTCGATCTTGTTGGCAGCTATGGCACCGACGATGGCACCACCGATACCACCTAAAGTGGAGTGATTGCCGGAGATCTTGGAACCACCCTGTTTCCAATCAATGTTAGTTTTCCAAACCAATGTGATGAATCTTTATACGATTGGATTGTGGAGATCACTGATTCCCGATCTGATCCAAATCAGGTAGTAAAATGAATGGTGTTCAAAGATCCAATCGATCACAAACCTCAAGCGGCAGCAATCCAATCGATATAAAGTCCGATCATTTTAAACTTACGTAACCACCAGCAAGAGCACCACCAACGGTGGCTAGTAAACCTCTTTCACCATCGCCACCTTGTTGCTGTTGCTCACCTTGGTATGGTTGTTGATTTTGGTTTGGGTTGTATTGTTCTCTAGAGCCGTATCCTTGGCTGTAGTAATCGTTAGCAGACATCTGATAATAAATGAACTTTGTTAATGATTTTTGGAAACCATTGAGAAAGGTGGCTGTATATCCGGTGGGGATATTTCAAAGCTTTTATAAGATTTCGATGAGTCCAGAAACTTTACAGGAGGGAGGCGTGTTCCAAAAGACACATACAAAGGCGCACATGTCATTGATGCTACGTCTCAGGTCAAAATTGATACTGGCACGACCTTTCAGGGGGCTGCGTGCATAGAACCTTCACCACATTATCCGACTGGAGGCTTCTCCGGGCCGATGAAATCAAAGAGTGTGTGGTATCTAGAAAATTCGCTGTAAAATGATTTCCGTTTTAGGAAATATTCACAGTTCCCGCTTTAAGAATTATTCGCACTTCCGAACTTGGAACGCTGAAAGAAAATATGTTAGTAAACAACGTATTCCTTTAGACAAATTACTTATCTTATATTAACTCTTTTTGAGAATCATTTAATTACATTTGTTCTCATTCTCACCGTTAATATATCATATTGCTATCTCGTTAGCCAATAATACTTGTCATAGTTACAATCTCAGAAAATGCCTTGCGAATCACGATATTTTGACAAACAAGAGAGGAGCCTCGTCTCTCTGTGTGATCATTGCACGCACAGGTTTTATGTGTAAGCAGAACGCACTAATTTTAGCTTGGAGCAGCGCCCGGAAACAGATCAGGCCAAAGGGCGAAGTTCCAGCCAACAGCCTGTGGGAACAAGCATGATGATTTAATCCCATCTGGAATTGCTGATTCTTGAACTACAACACAAATAGGTTCATCCTAACTACAAAATCTAATTGAAATATCTTTGTCTCAGTATGGCAATTATCAACTCAGGGGACTGTGTCCCTGAGCAAAAAAAACCTTACAGGTTCCATATAGAGAGCAAACAAGATTGGATGACTTTGTTTTGAATAATTAGACTTCCGATGCCTACTATTCATCATCACTATTCAATTCAATTGCATTATCTTCGTCTTCTTCATCTTCTTCCTCCGCTTCTTCGGCTTGCTCAGCATCACTATTTTCCTCGTCACTGGAGATATCGGAAGTATCATCAACTTCACTTTCGACTTCGAAATCACTATCTTCTTCCTCATCATCAGAATCAGCCTCATCACCGCCACCTTGCAGTTGATCTAATTGTTCATCGCCTTCTCTAATGTTACTTTCGGCTTCCGCTTCCGCTTCAGCCAAGGCACCCATATTTTGTTGATCGGTGTTCTTGGAAGACTTGGCCTTCAATTCGTCACTCATTGACATATCTTCCACTCTCATGTTCTTAACGTATTCGTCAATTTCAGGGAAATCTTGTTGATCAATCATGGAGAATTCAATCTTTTCGCCATTCTTTAGTTTCAAAGTCACACTGAACGTAATACGTGTGATGGATGTATACGTTATCCCTGCGATTTCGTGAACGAGAAATAATAGGATTGGCTTTTTGAAACCAAAGAGAATATGCTGTGGAAGGAAATATAATAGACCTTCTTTGGTGCCTCTATGAGCTGTGACAAACGATGGTGCCTTGGGAGAGGATGTGGTTGTGGAAAAAGGATCTGCGAGTTTGAAACCTGATATTTGGAATTGTCTTTGAAGGAACACTCTCAGGTCATCTTGTGGTTTCATGATCTTATCGTCACCTACTAATTGTTTGGTAATTTGTTCGGTGTTTAAAACAACGACAAGTGGTTCATTTTTTGTTGGAGATGTTTCATTTGCTGTGTGATAAAAAATTACCAAGTATAATTGATTTTTCTTTTCGGGAACTGGTAGTAATGTAGAAAATCGGATGTTATTATTACTGACGTCCGTGATTAATAAATCTGGTTTGAGATCATTAGACTTGGCTACCGAAAGTACTGGTTTTTGACTTATTGGAAAAATGGAAATTGTCAAGTTAAGTTTCTTTCTTAATGGTGATTGGAATGAAACATCACGAAGTTGAAAAATTATGGATTCTGGAGAAATGGAGTCGATATGTTTGACTACAACTTGTGGTGGTATTTCTGTGGAATCAATCTTACGCTTCTTCAGGTCTGGTTCACTATTAGTAAAGTGGTTGTAGAATCTTTCAAAGATGGTTAAGGCTTCTTTGTTTTTATCTGGGTTGAATTCTCATTGTCAGTTCCTGCTCTATTCGATGAATTGAACGTGCCTACGGGAATCCACTTACTTGTTATGTTCAAAATATCAATTTTCAACTCATCAGGGAGTGATTGGAGAAAAGACATAACAGATTATAGGTACTTTAGGGAGAAATAAAATGCTTGTGGATCAAGAGAATTCTCTATACTAAATCTGGTATTAGAAATTACGTTTTGACGGGCGTTACAAAGTTTTCCAGCAACAACGCTTCAGGTTGCAAGTTGCAAAAAGCTTTGTGATCAGTCCTTTGGAAACTCGCGTCGCGCGTCAGCTTGCTGAATTTCGCGGGCACTGTGAATTATCCTTTATTATCATTTCATTATTTTTATTATTAGTCTTATCAACCATTTCATAACAAGCATCTCGAGCGCTTCTTTAATGGGTCATCATTTCCATTCGATAGTTGTATATCTCTTTCTCGATTATTATGATCGCTTCTTTAACTTGTGAGATGCCGCCGCTGATTCTAACGAATTGAACAACATTTGCATCACCTTTGACTTTAACAGCCATCTGTTCATTATTCATAGTATTGATTGGAACAACTTTAATATTTGCACGTGTTAATTCACGAATTTGCTTAATCTTATTACCTGATTTTCCAATGAGGTATGTCACTTCCTTCTTTGTTAATTGAAGAACCGAACATGTTTCTTGCTCATCAACGGGAATATTTCTTTTTCTCGGTTTAGATCCTTTCGTTGTTTTTGATTGACTTTGTTCTGGTAAATTGTCTTCCATAACAAAGAAGTTCGCTTCGTAGTAGTTATCAGCTGGTGCAGTTGACCATGCAGGTTGTAAGAATTTCGCCACGTTATTGAGATTCACATGGTCGGGCATTTGGTCCTTTTTTCGTGTTAATTTTAACAAGAAGTTCACGACACAACCGTGATCCTCGCATGAACTAACCTCAATTGGATAACCCGGCAACATACTATATGGGGTCAAGTCAATTTTTACCATAGTACTGTCAGCTCTAAAATCGCTTTGGGATAAACCAATCTCAAACAGTGTCTCTCTTGATACTAAAGTCCTGGTACTATATGTTGTCTCATCTTGAAATACTCTATCTTCCTTACCTGTTCGTTCAACAATATGATTCAAAGACTTTTTGATTTTAGATTCAGGACCATAGATTTGTAGAATAATATCTCCTGTGGAATCGCCGACTCTTGTAAAAATTAATTGAAGTTTTTGAGACTCCATGTTGAAACTCTTGGAGTTGTAAATTGTATAAGAGAAGTTTTCCTCGTGGGTTTTAATGACTTCGACAACATCTTTCATGGTTAGAATCAAAGTAACTTGTAAACATTTCTCTTCAACATTTGGTGCTTCCCTTGTTCCTTCCGTCAGTGTCACAGTGTAACCGTAGTCAATGAACCCTAAAATCTCCTCAACAGGGGTAGGGTCTTGGTATATTGTGAATGAAACAGCAGTCTTAATGGTCAAATGTGAGCTTGGTGGTCCACTAAAAACTGTGCTTCTTAAAGAATTCATTTGGGATCCAAAAGGGTATTGAATTTTATTAGTTTTTAAGAATAACAAACAAAGATGATTGGGATTAGTGTGAAAAGATCTGAAAATGAAATCAGGGGAATGATGCGAAATTTTCTATCTGGTTTTTGTTAAGAGATATATGATTTTTAAAACAAAGGATGATTTTATTATCTCCTTTAGGTACTGCTATCCTTTTGATTTGATATTCAAACAACAGGATAGATAATTGCCTTGCCTTCTAAATTAAGGATAAGAAATCGAGGACTTTCCTGAGATCTGGATTCAGGATCTGGCGGCGCGCTATAAGCTCATTTTATGCAGTAGCCCTCCCCGGATATCCGCACCAGAGTACTTCTTCCCAGTGATTTTCCTAAAATTCGAAATGTTAAGAAACTTATGACACGTAAATCTCGATTTTCCCAATTTCTAACGCTGACCGCTGATTCTTAAACTTTATTCGAATGTGTTTAGATCATCTTTGCTTGATTTGTTTGGAGGCGCTGTCGTTGGTTGGATGTGTAACGAAGAACGATTGTACCTAAAGGTTCCTAGTTTGTTCATTAGCAACATCCAGTCTTAGATAAATTGAGTATAATTCTTATAGATCTGATAAAACTATACATCAATTTTCTTCACTGGCATTTTATACTTCCCTTTTCAGGATATTTCCCACTTCCTTTTCCATCTTGATATCAGTTCTACTTTCTCTTTTGATAGCCCCGTTTCCACTTTGGAAGGAACTATCCAAATCCTCATCAGTATGATAATCCTTCAAGATTGACCTCATATTAAATATCATCTTGGTGATACTTTCATCTTTTGATAAGTGATGACCAAGCAACTTATTCATAGTGAACATGTGAACTTTTTTCCCAAACACCTTTTGCATTAGCTCATCACATAGAATCTGTCTCTTATCATTGGGATCCTGTAGATCATTTGATTTGATATGTTCCCAGATTTTCTTCACTACATCAGTACGTGCCAATTGCGTATCTTTTGATAAACCTAGTAAAGAAGATAATTGAGGGGAAAGGAAGAACGTTATAGCGGACCAACCACGTGCCTTGCTGACTGTGCCTTCATCTTCATCATTGACAAACTCGGAGCTTAATTTTTTTGTTTTCTGCGTCTTCTTCTTCTTTGATGGACTTTCTTTTGAACTTGGTTGTGATTTTCGCTTCTTTTCATCTTCTTGCTTTTTTAATTCATGTTTGGTTAGAAATTTCACTGGCTGAACGTTTCCTTTTACAAATTCATCATAGCGATCTAGAATCAACTCCTTGATATTTTTCTTCTCTTCCGGCCCAAATTCAATAGCAAACAGCTTTTCTAAAGCGCCACGAATTCTCTTGACTGAAACTTTTTCTAAATCGGATACACTGAGGATAGCCTGGATTGATTTATTGATTCTGTCAGTATAACTGTGTTTGTAACGAACTTTACTGATGTTATAAACTTACATCTATGGTTGGTTGGTATGTTGACGCTTTAAATTTGCTCATTTTGTGATGTTTCTGTTTATGAAGGCTTCCTGATTGGATTGTTTGGAGAAACAGAGAGAGAGCTATTGTATCTTGAATTTTAGAAGTTATTGTAAAGGGCCCATCTCAGAGCAGAACCACTTGTAATATTGTGTGGCGCCTGTTGGTTGCAAGTCGCGACGGCTCCACCACAACATATTATACAGAGCAGTATTAACTCATAAAAAACTTTTTCAGATTTCAGTGAACTTTTTAGTTTCCTAGATAATGTTGATTCTAATATACAAAATAATGACTAATGAAGATGTTGGTTGCAAATGGAATTTGGCAGTAACTAATTTGATTATTTGTTACCACCTTGTAAGTTACGCTTTTGTTGTAACATGTTCTTCTTAACCAACTTCTTTCTGTCAGCTCTCGCCAAAGATCTTGGGTCAATTAATTCCTTATCAGTACCCTTGACCTTGTCGTCGACTTCAACCAACCATTGGTTATCCAAGTCCTTGTTCTTACCCTTGTAACCCCATTTTGGAACCCATTCACCAGTGGCTTCATCATAGACCATCTTACCGGACTTTTCTTTGGCCTTGATACCCTTCTTGGCAGCAAATAATTCCCATTTGGTTGGTTCCTTGGCCTTTGGTAATGGTTTTTCTCTTGGTAATTCTGTGGATGGAGTTGGTAATTGGATTAATGTGATGTTGGAGGATTGACCGGCAGAACCATTGGAGTCGGTGGTGGTCTTCATTGGTAAGGAAAGAATTTGGTTTATGAGAAGTTGGGTATTGTCTCTGGCAATAGATCTCAAGTACTCTTCACGGTCTGAGTTGTTACGGGAGAGGGAATCCTTTAAAAGAGCATTGGTGTCGAAAACGGCTAAGTTACCGAGATCATAAGTGACTGGGATTGGTTTTTCAACAGTGACTGGTTTGCTGTGGCGAGGTGTTACGGTTAGTATTTGAAAAGCTTTTGTTGTTTGGTATTTCACTGCTTCTCTTCACTTACAAATCTGGTTGAGTAGACATCTTTTGAATTTCTTGAGTAACGGGACCAAACTATCTCTGTGATAGCCCCTCGTCTCTCTTATCCCATCGCAGTTTCTATAAATTTATTTTTCTTTAAAATTTTGCAGCTGTGTAGTACTCCCGGTTTGCGCACGCCGCCCGATAGGAGGGAAAGGAAGAACAACAGCACAAGACAAGCGCCGAATCGGACAGTAATTGTCTTCCAAAAGTTCAAACTGTCTTGTAACTTCATTATCTTTTAAGCCGTTTTAGTACCATTTATCAGCTCTATTAGATACAATGTCCTGGTCACAGTTTCAATTCTTTGACATACTTCCGTTGAGGGATCCACAACTTTCGTCAACAACGCCTCTCTATTCAGATCCGTCTCTGACTGCGGTCTGCACCACTACAAGTTATCTTATTCTCACCACAACATCCAATGAAATCAAACTGGTCAACTCGGAATATCAGATAGTGAAACAATTCCTGGCATATGACAAAGAGTACCGTATCACTTATATTTCTGAGGTGATCTCAGGTTATTTTACAACAATTGCGGAAAGACAAGGTTATCCCTCTTTGTTGAAACTATGGTCCCTTGAAAAAATCCTTTTTAGAGATCCTTCCAAACTAAACTTCACCAGCTACGTCTCTCAAGTGACTATTAAGAATGGGAACAACACGTATCCAATAACAAGCTTCACGTTCTCTAAAGCTTTTAATATAATAGCTGTAGGGTTTGCCAATGGCACTGTTGTTATCATTAGAGGAGATATCATGAGAGATCGAGGTTCTTCGCAAACAGTGGCTTACAAAGACTCAGCCTTAGATCCAATCACAGGCTTAAGTTTTGTCAAAGGGAATGATTATGATCCTTTGCTTTACGTTACAACGACGTCCAAAGTGTTGACTGTTCCTTCGACCCAAACTTATAAACCAGGTCATGAAACTCTTCATGATTCAGAGAATGGTGCTGATGTGAACTGCATGATACTCTCTCCAGACAACAAACTCATAGTTGCAAAAGATGAAGGCTTAGTGTACTATGAACCAAATGGTACAACATACACGTTGACAATTCCAAAGATTCATTCCAAAAGACGTATTGCACAAATATCACCACAGTATATTCTCATCGAAACATCGAATGTCACAGATAGCTCAGCATTGGTTTACACTGGTCATGTTGAAACAACAAGAATTGTCATCGTCGATATTGTCAATAAACTGGTGAGTTTCAGTCATACTGTTCCAGCTTCGATCAGAGACGTCCTCAAAACATGGAGGGAAAACGATCATTCGGATTACCTACTTACTGTTGACGGTATTTTATACCAGATTGAATGCAAACCATTAAAACAACAAGTCGATATTGTTTTGGAAAGAGAATCTTATCCTATTGCCATCCAACTTGCAGAAACGTCCCAACCAGGACTATCAACTATCGAACTTTTGAATATCAAGAGATCATACGCTGATCATCTTTATCAACGAGGTGATACCGCAGAAGCTATGAACTGGTACATCACTGCTATTCCACTTGGCGAGACTACTGAAGTGATCAGAAAGTACAAAGATGGTAAAGAAGTTGGTAATTTGTCAAGGTATCTTGAATCTTTAATCTCTCAAGACCTTGCTTCCAAAGATCATGTCACATTATTGATAAGTACATATTGTAAGATGAAGGATCTTTCAAAGTTCAAGAATTTTGTATTGGAATGGGGAACTGGTTCAGAATTGGAAGTTGATATGTCCGTTGTTTTAGAGTTATGCAAAGATACCACAGGTTTCCTACACTATGCTTCAACTTTAGCTATGAAATTGAACCAGCCTACATTGGCATTCGAGATTTTATTGAGAGATTTACAAGATTATTCCAAAGCTTTAAGTTATTTAAGAACTTTGCCTGTTTTTGAAGTCTTGAGGATTTTGATCGAATTTGGAAGACCCTTATTAGAACATTTACCACTAAGAACGACACTCTTAATGATTGAAGTCTTCACAGGTAAGTACAAGGCTCAAGATGTTTCCGTTGATCTTGAAAGCAAATTGCCATTGGATGAATCTTCAAAGGAAACTGAATCTCCAGTGCTGCAGAGTTATCAATCATTTGTGAAATTTATGACAACTACAGCCACGAATGTTACAGACACCGCTGTGTCATTAGCTACAAATCTCAGTACTGGTTCGTCAACCTCTATTGATGATAATCTTGATGAAGACATTTCTCCAACTTATCAACCTCCAAGACCAAGAATTATTTTCCCTTCCTTTGTCAACAACACTAATGAGTTTGTCATTTTCTTGGAGGCTTGTATCGAATCATCCCCTCAAGACACCCCTCTAAAGGATAAGAATGATATTTTAACCACATTGTTCGAATCATATTTAACGCTTTCTGAACAATCCTCATCAACTAAGGAAAAGGAAAAATGGGAAACCAAGGCGTTGAATTTGGTTCAACAAAACGAACTAGAGAGAAATACTGTCTTGTTGATAGCCGATGTATTTGGCTTCAAGTCTCAGATTGAAGGTATCGCATACCATGGCACTAAGGAGTATGCTTCAGATTTGATTCGTTCAGGCATCGCTCAGGGCGATTTGAGACAAGTCCAATCTATTCTTAAGGAATATGGTGATGACGACAACGAGTTATACATTTTGGCTTTGAAGTATTACGTCTCAGAGGAAACTGTTTATGATCAAGTTGGTGAGGAAGAGTTGAAAAGAGTTCTTGAAATAATCCATAAAAGAAGAATCTTACCACCATTAGAAATCATCCAAACTTTGAGTATCACCAAAGTGGCACCATTATCTTTGATCAAACCTTATATTGTTAACATTCTCGAAACAACCAATACTGAAATTGAACAAACTTTCCAAATATCAAACACCTATAAATCTAATCTTACCAAGCTAAGGGAACAACTAACCAAACTAAACAATCCAACTCTATCACAACCTTCCCAAAGCTGTACACATTGCCATAATACAATCATTAACAACAAAGTACAGTTTCTTTGTGGTCACATATATCACCAATACTGTCTCACCACTGATTCTTTGTGTCCACTTTGCACGCCACAAAGAGAGAATATTACTAATGTCAGAGAGAAACAAAGGGAAATGGGTGAACGATATGATATTCTTAAGTTGGCTTTGGATGATATTCAAGGTGGTGAGGGAAGATTTAAATGTATCACTGATTGGGTTGGAAAAGGTGGGATGTCTAGTGTTGAGTATAAAGTTGTTAGTGAATAGCTCTAGCAATGCTATGTATTTCGAACAAGCATTAAATAACATAATCAAATGAAAACATAGAGACTACATATTTATAGTGTGTAGCTGGATTTGAAAGTACGACGACAGCGATGGCTCACATATTCACTCGTTTTTGCTAGTTTTCCAACAAAAGCGATTATTGACTAATTCATCTAGCTTGGCAAAACATGTTATTACTTCAATAAGAAATGCATTTCGTTAAGCTAGTCTACTTGTTATCCGTGTTTGATGATTGTGTCAAAGAGCAAATGGTTGTCATTTTCAATAGGAAGTTTACATTTAAGTAATATTCGCGCTTTTTGTTGTTCACATTTCCGAATATGATGTTCGGATGTTTCGTTTCAACTCCGTTTTAAAAGTGTTCCGTGCTTCTAGCTCTTTGTCTGAGATGAATATGATGGCAGGTTAATACAAAGGAGCCAGCTGATATACATACCATTAAGATATTTATAGAGAATATATAATACGTTCGAGATATCATAATTTTTTTCACTCTCTGTTCTTCAGCCATGAGGTCTCGCAACACAAGCTTTGCTAAACAGAAATCTCGTTCTTAAAATATCAGTTACAAACACGACAAATCAAGAGATGACGAGTATTCCTCTATTTTCAGCGACATCCTCTCTCTATTCGACCATTCCTTCAACTTACAGAGAGTCTGTATTAGATTTCCATTCTGTTCCGAAAACTTTCCAACATCCAGATCAACTAAAGTTTGAAGACTCTGACGAAGAAGAGGATATCACCAGTTATTATGCCACCACCAATAATGAACAAGACGATCGTTCATCCAGTGATGAAGAGGAGGACGAAGATTGTTTAATCATACCCCCTCGAATAGAGGGTACCCGCTCGATATTGGCGCAAACAGCAGATTCAAACTCCATCAACAGATCAAACTCACAGATCAGATTCCAGCTTCCGCCAAAGAGATCCAATCCTACTTCGTCAATGAAACCAACTGTTCTCACGCCTTCCACCTTATTCCCTAATCCACTATACACATTAAACCCACCATCGTACTCCCAGTTTACTGTAAACGAACGCAGGGCTGCAGCTGTGCCTTCAACCACACAGCAGAAACCAACAAATCCATATGCCAATTCTCTTTGGTATAACACCCATGGATCCTTTGGTAACAACGCCATCGATGACATTCAGCAAAGAGTTCAACGACAACACCAGCAAAAGAACACACAAGCAAAGAAGCGTAATATTGAAGAACAACAACGACAACAGCAAGAATATTCTCAGAGATCTGAAAGCTTGACTTGTGTTGAAGATCAAGAAGAAACTGATGTCGAATCTAGGTACACTCCACCAGAAAGAAATGAATCACTTGCTTTCAAAAGAGTAGATTCTCCGATTGGGACAAGACATTTCTTTGCTGCTACTCCTTTGGAAACTTGGGACGCTGTTGAATCTGTTTGTCCTTCTCCAAGGTGTAAAGGTTTGTCCTCGACAAGCGAGAAGTATGGGAAGGCTGTCAAGGAGTTATTTGATACAGAAATGAAATATGCCTATGATCTACAGCTTATTGAATCTGTTTACAGAGTACTGTTGAATTCTAGGAAATATCGTCATGTGATCAGTTCTTCTGAAGAACTGGTGATCTTTTCCAATGTTGAAAGTATCACAGAGTTGAGTTTGTTGTTAGTAAAACAGTTACGCAGAACTTTCAGATTCGAAGGCGATGTCTTTAATCCTGTTGTTTCAATATCTGAGATTGATTTGGGTCAGACTTTAATTGACTTTTTCACTAGGATCAAAGGGACCTATGCGACTTATTTCCAAACACATGAAGCTCAAATCGCAACTTTGGATAAATGTCAACGGTTAAATGGTCCAAAGTATGAAAAATGGTTGAGTGATGGTTCTTATCTTTGTAAATCTCAGAGTGATTGTTGGGACTTGGAATCGCTTCTGGTGAAGCCAATTCAAAGAGTCTCCAAGTACCTGCTATTGTTGAATGTCCTGATCGAGTCCATATCAGACAGAATCGAAGACAATGTCAGAGAAAACTTATACAAGGCAAAGAATAATCTTGAGAAGTGGTTGGATGAACTGAACTGTGCCCAAGCACCAAAATCAGTTGAAAACTCTACTACAAGAAATGCTTCAAACATTGCTTCAGAAGATCCAGTAAAGAAGCTTGTCTATCAACGACATTATGATTCTCATCAATCTTACTTGCAATCCATCAACGATTTCAAAACAAGGTACGCGAAACTTCAACAATTTTCCAAGGTCATTTCAGCGACTTTACCAACAATGATTAAATTTACTCAGTATCATCGTCATTTCGGAGATACTTGGCATAGATTCATGGACTATGAAGATGTGGAAGGTGAATCGAATGAAGATGTCCACGATGAACACAATAGCAACCGATATTACATCCTCTCAGTATATGCCAGTTACTCCGAAAAGCTAGAAACTCAAGAAAGTCAAACAAAACTTACTATCAGCAAAATCCAAGAAAAAATTGTCAAAGCCACTTCTTTAACTTTGGAAACTTGCCAATCTGTCAGGCATCGCATCAAGACTCAATCTAGTTCCAAACCAGCGTATTTAGCATACTTGGCCAACCCCACTAAAACCCCATCAAAGGACGTTCAGGAATATATCACAATTCAAAACCAACTCCAGGATGAATTGCCACAATTGAACAAACTTCTTGAACACTTCAGCCACTACGTTGCTCTGAGTTATGCTAGAATCATCTCTAATTGGCTCGCCACTTTAGCTGGTGATAATCAAGTTACCAGGTACTTGGAGATGTTGAAATCAGGAGAGTTGACCAAGGGTGATAATTTTGATATCATTGAAGTTTATTCAGCTGTTAAGATTCAGACTAAAGAGGCACTAAGAGATTTATGCGTTGATCTGAACGAAAAAGATATATCTGTGATCAGAAACTTGACAGAGCAAAGAGAAGTCAAAGGTGAAGTTAAAATCAGTTCCAGTAGAGTTGTTAGAAGGCTCTTCGGGGTTTGATAAATTGAAATCAAATGATGTTTTATGTATGTATGCAGTATGTCAATGTTATATAATATAAACAAGATGTAACAACTCAAATAATATAATATGTAGAATCAGACCTTGGCCCAGAACCTCCATTTCACGATGTAGTATCTGGTAGTTAACCAACAGGCAGTACCCAAGAGCGAAATGATGGAACAATAAATAACAAAGTGGTTGTATTCACTGATTTCTTTCTTACCAATAATAGCACCTGCAATTGGAACACTAACCAAATTACCAAAACTGACAAAAAAGTACATCGTACTGAATCTAGCACCAAATTGATTGGTTTTGCAAATTTGAGAAAGACAAACAGGTGTCAGTGAAAAGATGGAACTCGTGAAAAATGAGAACGTCATAGCGAAGGTGTAAAGGGCACCAAGATGCTTACCAAAGGGTAACCAGACCACAAGACATAAAATTGTAGCAATAACACTTGTGGAAATCATAATGTTGTAACGACCATATTTGTCAGCCAACAAGTTAGGAATAAAACGACCTAAGATACCAACAACGTTCATCAACGTCACCAAAAGGTAGGAGTTGCCTTCTGTCATACCTTGGGCTAAGGCATAGGCTGGTAAGTATGTGAGTGCGGTGGTCAATGACATTTCCGAAAATAATATTGCCAAAACACAAAAGGAAAATCTTGTATCCTTCAAAGCTCTGAAATCAATGGAACTGGTAAAGTAAGAAGTCAATTGTTTTGTAAGTGGCATCTTTTTGTATTCTTCGTCTTTTGGTAATCTTTCTTTGATCAAAACGGAACTTAAAATCAAACAAGTAGTACAAACAAATGCCAAAACTCTAATAGCCCATTTGTAACCAATGTTGGTGTAAAGACTTCTTAACATGATAGGGAAAATGATACCACCAACAGAGCCACCAATAGTGGCCAACCCAGTAGCAATGGCTCTCTTTTTAAAGAAGTAATGAGAAACAACGACGATCAAAGGCGACATGCTTAATGCGGTACCTAACCCAACACAGACACCAAAAGCCAAGATGAATTGATAAACGGTTTGACATTCAGCAGTCATGAATAGCCCCAGAGAAAACAAAATAGTACCAACAGTCATTGGCAATTTCCTACCGGTTCTATCGAACAAAGTACCGGAGAAAATTGACCCGGCTGTAGCGATACATAAATAAATGGAAAAAATCCAACCAGTTAACGAACCACTAACGCCTGCTAATTGGTTTGAAGAAATATAAGTTTGAATAGAACCAATAGAATTCAAAAGACCAAAAACTGGGATCAAACCCAGAAACGAACCAAGTACAACTGACCAAGCTTTAATTCCACCATCAGGGAAATCTGAACCATCTTCTAAAAGAGCTTGATTTTCAGATGTGAGAGAAATAGAATCATCGACATGTGTTTTGACGTTCTTTAGCGTAGTTGTTGTCTCTGCGGTATCTAACGGTTTGACTAATCTTTGAAACCCAGTATGAGCCTTGGATGAAGATACGACATTGATATCCGAAGTATCTGAAAATGGATTCGTTAATGTTGTTCCTGATGTTATATCTTTTAAGTTTACCGTTTCAAGTTCGATCTTATCCGTGGATGACATCTCACTAATCTTTATCAAGAACTTCAAAGTCAATATTAATAGAAGGTCAACAAGATGTGTAAATGGACACTTCTTAATTACCCTTTCTGGAAATCTTGGCTTCATTTATGTAAATCGATGAAATTTTCATATACTGATCGCGATGAGCTTAGCTCCATTGTACCGCGACTTACCGTTAGTAACCGATGGGTGTCCATTAGTTGCCGAACTGTGGCAGAGAAGAACAGAGAAACGCACTTTCGATTGCTAGCAATTGGCAGGAATCTACGTCCCTTGATTTATGGTTTGAAAATATTCCTTTGGCTCTATCTTATTGAATTTAGTTATGACTTTCTATCCTCTGATCACATTTTCTTGAGCTGCTAAAACGGAAGTTATTAGTTTAATTTTTAGATAAATAATGCTACTACCTTTTCAAATTATTATATGTTCAAATTTGGTTTTTCTTAGGAAAATCTGTAGCTTTCATACAAACTCCTGGTCTTCTATTTTTACAATTCAAATTGGAAAACCAGCTAAGCGATAAAAAAGTCAAATTCTTAATAAAACGTAGTACCAGTATGGTTAATGTTTCAAGCCAAAACTGCATTTTTCCCATTGGAATAATTAGCTTTAGCAGGACGGTTCGAAAACTTGGTAATCTGAGCACCGTTCAAAATTTTTCCAACAAAACCGTTTATTCAAATCCTCAAAAGATCAAAAGTCTCTCTATATCTTTCCAACCAATGTTCAAAGAAAACACTCAAGATCATAAAAAATTACTGGTTTTTGAATATTTTTCTCATAAAAGTAATCAATGGATTTTGATTATCGAACAAAAAAACCATCTATACATCCATATCTTCTTCAATCAAAGAAGTTTAGAACTAATGTTGAATTTATTAATTTTCAATTAAAGTTATTTTTTTGTTTGTTTTTTTCCTATAAAAATATAACTTTAATGGCTTTGAAATATCAATTTCTTTGCATCTACTATTTCAGAGACAAACTCATGGCGAGGAGCGGTCACATGATATAGTCTGCGATATTACATAATCACCAGCGGCCATGTCATATATGCGCATCTCCTTTAAATCAAAAAATAAAATCATGTGAGTGATTAGTTTAATTATAAACCCGACTTATAATATAATCAGCTAATATTAAATAGATTTCGAACTTAATAATAGTGTATGTTTAGATAAAATTACGACCATGATTAATATCTTTAATCATTTTTAAAGTCATGTAAGGAAACAGGGTGAGGTCTGTTGGTTGGTTTGGTGTTCCCAACCCGGCAATGTTATGAGCGATGTGTTGGTCATCGCGAATCTAAAGGAAAATTTTAAATAGTCCCTCCCCTTCTCTCCATCCATATAGTTTAGATACTTTAATACATTAGTCAAATATTACCATAGTTTATGTTATAATATAATATCTATGGGCGGGTGGCAAGCCTCGAATACTTTACAAGTCAACAAAATTCCGATATAGTGTAACGGTTAGCACGGTTCGCTTTCACCGAGCAGACCGGGGTTCGACTCCCCGTATCGGAGATATGTTTTTTAATTTTTCCTTAACCATCAAGGATGAATTGAAGCTGATTGGTAGTTAGTGAGTCGACAGCATTAAATGACTCTTTAATAATATACAATGTCATTGTTTATTACGCGAATTCACGTGATATTACATGTTACGGCTATATTAATAATATTCTGACAGCCACGATAGAGGTTTTTGTTTTCTTTTTTGTCAATTTTGCGGGGAACCAAATCGGGAGATTCGGGAACCCAATTCCGCAAATTGTTTATCTGCTCCAATTGGGCTGTTCCAATCGGGGTCGAATTATGAATATTTCGAAGCGGACGATGGATCGATCGGTCGACTGGGTGGGGTGGTATTTGTATGTGAGATATGCCACTTCTTATATGGCAACTGTTTTAATATTTGACGATTGCGATTTTTTTTTCATTTACTTAAAACAATCAATTTAGATTTG
This sequence comes from Waltiozyma xylosica, assembly GCA_030581495.1. Lineage (NCBI taxonomy): Eukaryota > Fungi > Ascomycota > Saccharomycetes > Phaffomycetales > Wickerhamomycetaceae > Waltiozyma > Waltiozyma xylosica. The sequence goes on along the minus strand of JAKTTJ010000069.1, from coordinate 13,160 downwards.
TAGTTGAATGGAAGAAGTTTCTATATAAACTACTGCTTCAAATATGTCCAACGCTTTAAGACTTTCTATTGCCGTTGATAGAGGTGGAACATTTACCGATTGTATTGGTATTGATTTGAACGACCAAACGAAAAGACATACACTCAAGTTGTTATCCGTTGATCCAGCCAATTACAGAGATGCGCCATTAGAAGGTATCAGACGCTTATTAGAGATGTTCACCGGTAAGGAATTTCCAAAAGGAGAACCATTGGATACTTCGTTGATCGAATCTCTCAGAATGGGTACAACTGTTGCCACGAATGCACTTCTTGAAAGAAAAGGTGAGAGATGTGCGTTGATTACTACGAAAGGGTTCAAGGATTGTTTGGTCATTGGTGATCAAACCAGACCTGATATCTTTGCCTTGAACATTGAAAAGTCTACAATGCTCTACGAACAGGTTGTTGAGATCGATGAAAGAGTCACTTTGGAGGATTTCACCGAAGATGGTGAATTGAAGCAAACAGAGGCCAACAGCGACGATTTGGTCAAGTCTTTGAGTGGCGAGACCATTAGAATCATCAAAAAGCCAGACGTTTCGGACATCGAAGCCAAACTACAAGCCGTTTACGACTGTGGGATCAAGTCTGTCAGTATAGCTCTTGTGCATTCGTACATCTACCCACAGCACGAAGAGATTGTCGAGTCCATTGCTTCGAAGATCGGGTTCCAGCATATCTCTGTATCTTCCAAATTATCTCCAATGATCAAGTTCATTCCCAGATCGTCGTCATCTGTCACTGATTCTTATTTGACCCCAGAGATTAAAACCTACTTGGACGGGTTTCTCTCCGGTTTGAAGCATCCTATTTCCGCCAATATTGAGTTCATGAAGTCTGACGGTGGGTTGATCAACTATGAAAAGTTCTCCGGTATTAACAGTATTTTGTCTGGTCCAGCCGGTGGCGTTGTTGGGTGTGCAAAGACTTCTTATGATGGTACTGCCACAATCAACTACGATGCTGGTGGGACTTCCACAGATGTTTCCAGATATGCTGGTTCTTTGAAGCATATTTTCGAGACCAATTTGGACGGTGTTCTTATCCAGGCGCCACAGTTGGACATTAAGACCGTTGCTGCTGGTGGTGGGTCCATGTTGTTATGGAAGAACAACCTGTTCAAGGTTGGGCCTGAGTCTGCAGGTTCTCATCCAGGACCAACATGCTACAGAAAGGACGGTCCTTTGACTGTTACTGATGCCAATTTGAAGTTGGGGAGATTGTTGCCTGAGTTTTTCCCAAAGATCTTGGGTCCAAACCAAGATTTGTCATTGGACGAAGATGCCACTTTACAAAAGTTCCAAGCTTTGACAGATGTTATCAACAAGGATAACAACTCCCAACTGTCCGTTGATGAAGTTGCCCTGGGGTTCATCAAAGTGGCCAATGAGACTATGGCCAGACCAATCCGTCAAATCACCGAAGCCAAAGGTTTTAAGATCTCCAACCACCGTTTGATTTCCTTTGGTGGTGCCGGTGGTCAACACGCTGTTGAAATCGCCAAGATATTAAAGATCGACACTGTGTTGATCCACAAATACTCGTCCATCTTGTCCGCCTACGGTATCTTGCTTGCTGATGTTGTTGAAGAGTTGCAAGTGCCTTCCTCTTTGGTGTTGAACGAGGACAACGAAGCCGCCATTTCTCAAAGATTTGAAGAGTTAGTGGCCAAGAACAATGGCAAGTTGTCAGACTACGGTTTCAAAGACGGGCAGATCAAGTTCGAGAAGTTCTTGAACCTGAGGTTCAGAGGGATGGAATCGTCAATTATGGTTGATGGGTCAACGTTGGCCGATTTCAAAGAGGAGTTCTTCAAAATCCACAAAAGAGAATTTGGTTTTATTTTCGAAGATAAGGACATCTTGATCGATGACATCAGAATCAGATCCACCGGGTCCAATTCCATCAACGAAGAATACTCCATTGACGAAGAATTGGCCTCTTTGTCTTTTACCGAAGTGCCATTGTCCAAGGCCAAGTTCACCAAACAGATTTGTTTTGATTCGGGGAGAATGACCGCTGGTGTTTACAGATTGGAAGAGTTGAATGCTGGTGATAAGGTTGTTGGTCCAGCCATCATTGCGGACGACTTCCAAACCAACTTGATCCCACCGGGCTCCTATGCTATCAGTTTGAAGAACCATTTGTTTGTCAAGTCCGAGTTGGGCCTTGAAGATGCTCCTATCGGTGTTTCTGCTTCTGCTGCCATCGGTGATACTACTACTACTACTACTACTACTACTACTACTACTACTACTACTACTACTACTACTACTACTACTTCCGAGTTGACTGTTGACCCAATCACTTTGTCCATTTTCTCCCACAAGTTCATGGATATTGCTGAACAGATGGGAACTCAGCTGAAGAACACCTCTGTCTCGACCAACGTAAAGGAGAGATTGGATTTCTCCTGTGCGTTGTTCAACAACAAAGGTGATCTTGTTGCCAACGCTCCATACATCCCAGTCCATTTGGGTTCCATGTCGACGTGTGTCAAGAGGCAGATTGCCCTTTGGGGGGACAAGCTCCAGCCTGGGGACGTCATCGTCACAAACCACCCGGAGAACGGTGGTACGCATTTGCCAGACATCACCGTTGTCACGCCAGCTTTTCATGAGAGGGAGATTATTTTCTACGTTGCCTCCAGATGCCACCATTCTGATATCGGTGGGTCCAAGAAGGGGTCCATCCCACCGAACTCGAAGCATTTGTGGGAAGAAGGTGCCATTATCTATTCCGAATTGCTTGTTCATAACGGTGTTTTCAACGAGAGTAAGATGGTGGAACTGCTGTTGACCGAACCGGCCAAGTATCCTGGTTGTTCAGGTTCGAGAAAGATCAGTGACAACTTGTCTGATTTGAAGTCCCAAGTCTCCTCGAACCAGAAGGGGATCCAAATTATCGAGCGTATGATCAAAGAGAACTCACTGGAAGTCACTCTGTTCTACATGAACGCCATCCAAGCCAACGCCTCCAACTCAGTCCGTGCTAAACTCTTAGAACTCCGTGAACAATACCAAAGGGATGTCTTTGAAATGACCGATTACATGGACGACGGGTCCCAGATCCAGTTGAAGATCACGATTGATGCCACTGGTTCTGCAATTTTCGATTTCAACGGGACTTCTCCACAGATGTATGGGAACTTGAACGCCCCTGAAGCCATCACCTTTTCTGCTATCATCTATTGTCTCCGTTGTTTGGTCTCCGACGATATCCCATTGAACCAAGGTTGTCTTGACCCAGTCAAGGTGATCATTCCAAAGGGTTCTTTCCTCTCCCCTCTATCTGGTGCTGCCGTTGTCGCTGGGAACGTTATGACTTCTCAAAGAATCACCGATGTCGTGTTGAAGGCCTTCCAGATCCAAGCTGATTCCCAAGGTGATTGTAACAATTTGACCTTCGGTTACGGTGGTCACAATGAACATGGTGAATACATCCAGGGTTTTGGTTACTATGAAACAATCGGTGGTGGTCATGGTGCTGGTTTGCAAAACGGCAAAGGTTGGAATGGGACAAGCGGTGTTCATACCAATATGACAAACACCAGAATGACCGATGTCGAGGTTTTCGAGAAGAGATACCCTGTTGTTTTGAGAGATTTTACCATCAGACATGGCTCAGGTGGTAAGGGTAAGTTCAACGGTGGTGATGGGATCATCAGAGATATCGAGTTTACCAAGCCTTTGGAAGTGTCCATTTTGTCTGAAAGAAGAGTTAACCAACCTCAAGGTCTATTTGGTGGTGGTAACGGTGCTCGTGGGTTGAATTACTGGGTTAAGAAGGATACTGGCTCTGTTATTAATATCGGTGGGAAGAACACTGTTGAAGTTGAGGTTGGTGACAGAATCATCATTCAAACTCCAGGTGGTGGTGCTTATGGTGCCATCTCTGAGTAAATAAAATAGAGGAAAATAATAAAAAACAGTCATATATTCATATTGTACAATACACAAAAGAGTTCTTATTATCGTGGAAACATTTTAATTGGCTTCTATATACTTTCTATCAATAACACAATCCAGGCTTTCATCATCAATATCCTTTGCCTTCTCCATTGTCAGAACTTGCTCAAAATGATTCTTGGACAAATCAGTAACACTCAATCTTCCCCTCTTGACCAACCCCATTTCTTCTAACTGAGGATTCTTTCTACATTCCTCCAACGAAACCTTAGCCTTGAACCTTCTCACAAATTTCACATCAACACACCACCATTTCGGATTCTCCTTGGAAGATTTTGCATCAAAATAACCAGATTTAGGATTGAACTGTTCTTCATCTGGTCTCACTTCCCCATGAACTTCCACTAATCCGACAATCCCCGGAGTAGGACAATTACTATGGTAGAAAAGACACCAATCTCCCTTCCTCATATGGATCATATTATTTCTAGCCTCATAATTCCTAACACCGGTCCATGGTTCACTGATAATTGAAACCATTTCTGATAGGGGGAATTTAACATCTTTACCTGTTTTGGGATCAATACGTGTACAAGGTTCGGATTTTATCAACCAATAACGACGATTATCGTTTGTTGTGTCTGGTTCATACTTCGGTGGAGATTTAGGTTGTGGTGGAGTCAATGGTATTGCTGTTGTTGCCGTTGTTGCTGTTTCTGTTGCTGTTCCATTCAGAGCTTTCTCTAATTTGGTTTTTGTATCTTTGGTGGCTTGTTTAGTACTTGATTGTTTGACCACACGACGGGTCTTTGGTGGCATTGTTGCGTAAGATCTATAGGTCGTTGCTGATATTATGTGACAGGTTTGGAGCCGTTTCAATATGTTCATACAAAGAAGGGGCCAGATTGCATTTTGTTCTGCTGTTTGCAGTAATGATTACAGTAATGGTTGACCAGGATGCTAACTACTATTTTTGGTTGACGGATGTGACCCGTCGTCGCACTGCTACTAATCGTGATTTTGATTTTTTTGTGCTTTGTTTTGCACCCGAAGCTGCCTATTTGTTTCAACATCCGAAGACGCTCGGGTTGACTTATCGGGCACCCGAGGTGCATTTTTGTTTTTCCATTTTTCAGGAAATGTGATGGAATGTCGTTTTTTGTATTGTATTGTATTGTATTGTAAATAGTAAGTATATATCATTTATAAACCTTCAACAGATCTCATATATGTAACATAAATTACCACCAATCTATCCACATCGTCCAAATCTATTTTTTCATTAAACTACTGACGCTCTTTCATCTTTAGTTCTGAGTTTTTCATTAAGGATTGATAGTACGAATTCTTTTAGTAGTTATTGCCGTTGCTGCGATTAGCGGTGCGATTGGTTGACAATATTAGTGTTGATATCTAATAATTTGGAAATAAGGATTGATTGTTGAATGATAATTATGAGCAGTAATGTGAACAATATATAGTTGAATATCGTTACTTGAGAACCCAAGTGTTGCAAGAAACCAGTAGTAGTAGTAGCAGGAATTGAAGTCGAGACTGTTTGAACGGGTGTTTTAATATCAGCTGGTTTTTCTTCCTTCACAGAAATATTCACTTTCCTTTTGAAAGCCACATTTTCATTCTTAGCTTTCCTTTTCTTCTTCTTCATACCGGTATCAGAAACACCAAGGACAGATTCCCCAGCAACAGTCTCAACATATTCCTCACAATAATCAGCAATTAGCCTTCCCAAATCTTCAGTTGCACTTCTTTGCCCTGTCTCACAAGACCTTTCAATGACACCTTTCATCCAACTTGTTCCGGTCCATTGAACCCAATACGATATCCTCAAGATAGTGTTATTTTGTGGACCCCACGTTAGAATGTATCTCGTGCGCACGTCAAATGCCCCACCTGAAGGAACAGAAGGAGTCTTGGTGATGTTGATTATTTCATAGTAGGTGTTTGGATCTTCCTGAATGATTTGGTCTGAGACTTCACAGGTGGTGGATTTGGGACCAACGGGGAAGTTTAATGCTTTTTGATAAGAATATGTGCGTTCCTTTATACCATCTGAGTTTGTAGTGTATTCTGAAAATTCAGAGAAATCTGTGGAATCTTGTGATTTGAGGAAATCTAAGATCAGATCAGTGTTGGAGTTCTCAAACAATAGTTGAAATAATAAGCTTGGTGGGATCGATAATGTCTCCTTCAACAATTTTTTTTCGTTTGGATGGATTGGAGGGTTTAACGAGGGTCCCGCTGTTGATTCATGTTCATAGATAGTTGATTTTGAGGCGGTGTACTTGGAGTTTGTTTTGAATTTGTGAATAGGTGATGTTTGTTTTGATGATTCTTCGTCATCCTCGTCATCCTCTTCTTCTGAATATTCACTTTCAGAGTCAGATATGAATCGGCGTACCTTCGGAGTGTCTCCGTCAATGGACATCAATGCTGATTGATATTCATTCTCCGCAGAATCATCTGGGTTCTCTTGGTTGTTTTCTTTCTCGATGTCTAATTGTGACTCTCGTCTGCTGTTATTATTGTTGAACTTCTTCTTGTAACACTCAAAAACAGACTCCAACAGCTCCAGAACAGAATCTCTCTTCACAAACCCGACAAATCCAACCTCTCCTTTGTTATTCGTCTTAAACACTTTAATCCCATTATTGAAAACCCCCACAGAGAAACTTCTTTCAAACTTCTCGATCTCTCCAAAATTCAGACTGATATTTGTTGTCCATCCCAATATGGACGAATAGAAACGAATTCCCTTGCAACTAACGTATAATCGACCTTGTAAAGGCAGTAGAGGTAGCTCTGGACGTGTCAAAGCACACGCGAAGTCGTCCAGCAGCCTACCAGATGCATCAGATGCGAATATTTGCAAGAATTGAGAGTGACGGGATTCAGAGGCGTAATGGATGTCCGTGTCATCCAGTGTTTCTTCAGAGTATAAGGTCTTATCAAGTACGTTTTCTGCGACGTTGACTTGCTTTAACGGAGACTCGATAGCAATATTAGAGGATGTGGTTGATGTTGATCGTTGCTTATCCTTTCTGATAGTCGCACTTGGTCTATAACTTTGCATCTTCACAGATGACACCGATATATCGATCTTAGAATCAGCAATTGAATCGTCACCTGTGGATTCATTAATGATATCAATTTCACTGAGAGATGACTTAATCTCAGAATCCGTAAAAGATCTTTCTGTTTGCTTCCTAGGAGTAGGCAAACTGTTACCAAAGACATTTGTGAAAAACCCACCACCATTTGAAGAAACCTCAACTTGTTCTGTGGGAGAGACACCTGGAACTGTGTCGGTGCCGTTGTTCTCTAGTTTAAGTCCTAAGAGACTGTTCTCTGCCACAGAGTACTGTCCATTGCTATCTTCGGTTTTGACACTCTCCTTATCTACTTCTTCAGGAGTGCTAGAAGATAGTTTATTGGGATTGTTGTCCAAGGAAGAGGAAGTCGACACAACATCAAGCGAAGTAATCAACGGATCAGCAATGGAAGATTTGGAATTGGATGGAGAGATAGGTAGAGTGAGACCTTGACCATACGGATATTTATGCGTTGATTTGATAGCAATTGGTTTAGATATGGAATTCGATGAATTGATGGATTTGGGTGTGATTTGATCATGAGGTGAGATGGTGGACGGTTTCAGTTCCATTGCCAATGGCTTCGGTGGTTCGTTTATCACTGAGCCATTGGAAGCAGGGCCATCGATGACCAGTTCGTGTTTGTGCCTAACGCTATTAGCGTCTTCCAATTGTTTACATGTTGAGCTCAACTGTTCTGACAAAGATCCTGACGAAGAGGTAGCTGATCCATTAACGGATCCCTCCGTACCAACAGACAAATTTCTTAAAGAGTTCTGTCCTTCCTGCGGCTCTTTGACATACATCTTTCTTCCTCTCTTCTGCTGCTGTTGTTCTTTGTTTAAAGTCTGCGGAATAGGGGATGAGTTTCTCCTTGGGAACGAAATGGCATTAGCTGATCTTCTGAATAGTTCAACTGGGGCTTCTAATTTGGGTTTTTGTGACGTTGATGAATTATTGGAGGCGATCAAAGAAGCTGATTGTGGTTTATCCAATTCAGTACTTGGTTCTTTGTTAACTTCTTTGGTTACTTCTGATTCTTTTGAAACGCCTTGTGTGGAAGAAGCTATTGTGCTTTTGGAATCTACGGTTGTCGTTAGATTCATCCTAAGTTATGCCAGAGCCTAACTCTTCCTGATAAAGATTTGATAAATAAGAAAAAAATTGACAATCGCAATTGTCAATCAATTGTATGGATAAAATTGAATAAATCTGCTGGTAAACCGGTAATATAAGCTGTCTTGTGTTGGAATTTGAACGATATTCAAGAGATTTACTATCACTCACGCTCATGTTGTTGCATAAGCTTTTATCAACCAGCACCCGCACAACAAATCACTACAGCGGGACAACTGGGCGTGTCCGTAACACAGTCAAAGAGGCACCCAAGAACAATAATTTCTCTCTTTCTGGGGATTTTACGACTTCCTAAAAATTTCCCCTTCGAATCTATTGACTTCAATTGGATGAAAAGACTAGTATACCTTTAAACAAATAATATCTTTTAACACTCACTTATAAAACAAGCCAGGCAAGAGTAAATTAAACACTTGGAAACCTGCGAGCTGGTGCTGAAATATTTATTGTTTTGAAATTAGCAAATCAACAATAATCGTTCGTGTGATGTGACCACAAATGTTTGGCGTAATTTCAACAGAGTGTTTTATTGATTTTGCTAATTTTTTTTTATAAATCTATGCTATAGTTTTTGGTCACCTATTACTTCAACATTTTTGGTATTTAAAAAAATATGTATTTTAATTCTGGAAGAGGATAATTATGCCTTTACTCGGAGATTCAGGATAAATTTAATGAGATGAAAAAACAAGTGAATGCGGATGCTTAAGGGGTTTTAAGACCGACAGTTTCAGTATGATACAAAAACAATTGAATTTGAACATTCGCAAACCGCAAAATAAAATTTTTTGCTTTTGCGATTTAGCCAATGTGATTCAACTGAGTACTAGTATCGAGAGGTTGAAATAACTACTACTAATCAGTAGAAAGCGGTAACAAAAAAGCAACAAAAGATTGTAGACAGAGGGGAGATTCCGTCCAGTCTTATGATATATATTCATTGATATCATTAAAGAATAATTGAGGTACAATTAAGTATCCTGCAAAAAATACATATCTCCACTTGATCTTTGTAAGAATTGTTTGGAATCTATTTAGAGGACATCAAAAGGTCATTTTTGGGTTTCAGTCGCTTTTCACCAGGACATGTATATTCATGTAATCTTAACTCCGAATACATTTCCACTGGCTCATTTGTTCCAGTAGAGGGTGGTCAGTTTTGAAACAGGTTTTTTGTTTGTGGAGACTAAAAATAGGCATGATAAGCTACAACCCGAACCCAAACAATTCTAAATTTTGACTTCTTTAATTTGGAGTTTTATTTCTTTCAAAGGTTAAGAACTCAAGAATTGAAAGATTTGGAGATTGTTAAGCTCGTTCCAAGGAAAATCCAACAGGATTTTGTTCCGATTCTAAAGTTTTCTTTTCAAAAATATAAAATGTCCGTCTGGCAGTCCGCTTAGAGAAATCCAACCCCGCATAGTTGGAGAAAGTTCATTCCACGCAGCAAGGTTTTCCTTCTATAGGCTGATTTGAGATTCTTCACGCTATTATGCATGTTGGTTTACCAAAGAGCTCAGCTGCAGCCGAGACTCTAGACCGGTGGTGATTTTTTTTGACGAGTTTAGGTTTGGCCACGCACAGATTTCTTTGTCAGTAATGAGATCCACAATAGATAAAACACGCACCTCCTTTAATCTAAGTGCTTCCTGAGGATTTTTGACAAATAAGCCAAGTTAAGCTAACTTACTGCAATGTATCGATGAATTTTTAAAACCGTAGAAAGATGCTGAGCTTAAACAAAGTTGATTAACAAACTACGCAGAAGTCTGAGTGAGGAGACACAAGTCGATTGGACCCCGCTTAGGAAGAAAAGTACTAGACTGTGCAGCGGCCGCACAAATCATCGAACTAAATTGGAACATGAACACAAAAATGGTGATTCTTTCTAATGCCATAGGGTGTCTTTTTTTGTCTTTTGTTTTTTAAGCTTTTAAACATAGTATGTTGGCAGTTTTAAATAATATGATCGGCTCATTAGATAAGAGTTTTTCTTCCTTTTTTTGTATTGTGTCCCTTTCTCATGATCTGGTAGTCAAGGTTAGACGCTGTCTGTTCCTGTTCCTGGCTGCTGCCCCAGCCTGCACCAATTTCTGGCGCGCCAGGCACTTCGGAAATCAGAAAATCGCCAACCTTCGAATACGTTGTTCGAAAACAGGAAAAAACAACTGTCAAGCTAAAAAGCTCCTCCCATGACGATTTGATTTCAGGGCAAACAGTGCGCAACAATTCTCCATCAACAGTCCTCATCCGACCACATCTATCTTCGATCCCTTTATAAACCCACCTGAGAACGTTTTTTATTCTTTTCTTTTCTTTTCTTTGTTTGGAGAATCAAAGACAATATACACGCCTCCGGTCTCTCTAAATCTATACTCTGCTGGCAGTACTTTGATTCCTTTCAGTCGATCAAATTTCCCCCATTCTCAGATAGAGCTCATCTTCGCAAGCTACCAAGGCAGTTGTTGAATCCGTTGGACAACTCAACTGAATGGACGGTAAACAGAACATGATGCAGAGGCAACAGCAACTACAACAACAGGGCATGATGTTCAACGGCGACCCAACGCAGTTCAATAACTTTCGAAACATGCAGCAGCACCAGATGAACTCCAATATGTTCTCACAACAGCAGCAGCATAGACATCCACAAATGAACAATCAGCAGCAGCAGTTTAATCCACAACAGCAGCAGCAGCACTTTATACAGTTTCAACAGAACCAGCTTCTGCAGCAACAACAGTTTCAAAATGCACAAGCACAACAGCAGCAGGGTATGGCTTCGTCAGCCAATACTCAGACACAGCAGCATTTCCCACAGCAGCAGCAGTTTGTGGCACAGCAACAGCAGCAGTTTATTAATCAACCACGGCAGCAGCAGAATGCTCAGCAAGGGTTCCATAATATGATGCAACACCGTCAACAAGCACAGCATCCGCAAGGCCCACAAATGCAACAGCAGAACCACCAAGGACAGACACTGACCAATGGCCAGCAGATCTCTCAACAGATGGTCCAGCAACAACAGTTGAACCCCCAGCAGTCTGTCCAAGGTCAAACTCCAGCTCAGAGCCATCACCACCTTCAACAGCCACAACTCCAACAACAGCATCAGCATCAGCATCACCAAAACAACCATAGCCAGCAGATATCACAAGGACCAAATGGCCCTCAACCTCATCTCCAGCATCAACACTCGAGCAATCCACATCAACAACAACAACAACAACAACTACATTCAAATACCCCCACACCAAACCATACGCAGCAAAATGTCCAACAATTTACGCCTCATTCCCAATCACAGATTCACCACCAACAGGCCACTCCTCAATCCCACCAAACACCACTGCATATCCAACCAAAGCAGAGTTTAAAGCTTTCGGTATCCAAACAGACCACTAATGTTGCTACATCTTCTTCTTCCCCATTGAGAAGCCATAGCAATAGTAATATTGCAGCCACTAGTGCTGGTGCTGCGAACAACTCTGGGAATGTCTCTCAGAGATCCCATTCAATTGCTGTTTCTCCAACAACACAAACACATTCCAATCTCACCAACTCTGCTGTCTCTGGGACAACGGTAGGTCACCAAAGTGGTGGTAGTTATAGAGCCACTGCTACGCCGATGAATACACGGAGTTCTGTTGCTGGGTCGGTTCTACCGGATGTTACTTCTGGTGTTCCAACAGCAACTATCAATTCTTCCTCTTCGTTTTATGGTGGTGTTCCTACGACGATACAACCAGGTTCAATGGCAGGTTCAATGGCAGGTGGTCTTGGTGATGGCGACTCGATGCAGTTTCAAATGTTTCAATCCAATCTGAACTCTGTGATAAATTTCCGGAAGCAAATGGCCAATTTGGCGACTTTGAAGTTCTTGGAGATTTGTGAATTGATTGGGAATCGAAGTGACCAAGTGAAGAACATTCTGTACTGGAAGAACATCATCACGGAGAACTTTTCCGATTCGGGAGTCATGAGATACAGCGTGAAGAGCGGGAATGACCAGAGACAGTTCGAGTTCAGTGTTCCTATCATTCCCAGGTTCTTGTTTTCCATTATCCAATCGGGCGTTGTCAGAATTGAGATTTCACCGGGGAGTTTAAGTTCACAAGTCTTGTCCAATGGTACGACCTACTTGGAGAGTTCGAGATGCTGCTGTACACACTACTACCTGGACGGCTCGTATGTGAACATCCACGGGAGTATCAAAGGTTTCTTCAACTCGAATCTGAAACTGGATTGGTTAGATTTCCAGACACATGTGTTTGTTCCCGGTGTTGATTGGCCCTCTTTGGAACAGTTGATATCGGATGAATCGAAATTTGGCAAGATCATGGAAACTTATAACGAACTGCACAAGAATGGGAACAACGACAAGGAAGTTGCTGAACCTTCTGTGGGAAATAACCGTATTGATATGAAGACCGTCAAGCTTTTCCAGAGCTTCAGATCAAATTACAATGTATTCCATAATATGTCCAACTTCGGATTGCAAGAATCCGTAATGAGAGTTATGCAAGTGAGCGATGTAATGGCGCATTTGAGGAATTTGATGCAGTTCTCTATGAACTCAGATAGTTTGGGTCCTTTAAATGCCTTGGAGAAGTTTGTTGAAAAATCCCGCCAGTTTCAACAGCAACAGCAACAGCAACAGCAGCAAGTCTCATCTGCGATGGGTTCTGCCTATGGTCCAAAACCAATGAGCGCCACGACAAGCACTGCTACTAGTACCACCAATTTAGCTGCCGAGAACACCGCCAACAATAATTCTTCTTCATCTTCCAAAGAAGAGAATAATAATAACAGTAACAATAACAATGACAAGGACAAAAACAAAAACAATAACAATAACAATAACAATAACAATAACAATAACAATAACAATAACAATAACAATAACAATAACAATAACAATAACAATAACAATAACAATAACAATAACAATAACAATAACAATA